>JADMNF010000120.1:0-101455 GCA_016097085.2 Sporothrix curviconia | reverse complement strand
TCAAAATGAAATCAAAGAGACAGGGTATGTGATGAGGGAGGCATCAGTTGTGAAGCTTCACTTAAAGATTGACAAAGTAACATCGTTACTTCCGTATTACAACCCCTGTTTTGGTACTGATTGACCCGCTGTAGCTAGGGCTGGAGTAGTCGGTTGGATGGGCCCCGAATCCCCACGAGGCAGGCACGATCACTGTAATCCCTGGACCCAGGATTGGCCTGCCGTGTAAGTGCGTGTAAGTGCGCGTTGTGTGTGTTTGATATTGCCACTCTGGTACATCTTTATCAGTCAAATAAATATGTGCAGTCAGTTGACACGCTCTCCGTCGATTTGGGTAGTTGGTTCGGCCACAGTCTGTTTGTTTACAGTCCTTTGCCGGACCTGCACTCTTGGCTCTCGCTGTCGACTACCAGACAAGTCTTTGATTTATTTCTGATCTTCTTCCCCCCCCCCCCCCCCCCCCCCCCCCCCCCTATTTCTTTTTCTTCTTTCCTTTCTTTCTTTTTTTTTTCTCGTTCTTCTTCTTTGGCCCCCAACATGGCCCACGCGTTCTCTCTCTTCCCCGAGGTCAAGCCGGCCTACGTCCAACGGCCGCCAAAGCCGCGCGACCAGGTCAAGTAACTCCCGGCACGCCGCGTACTTCCAGGGCGCGCTCAAGCCCACGCGCATTCGAGGGCGACATCTTCCAGCTCGAGACGACTGGCACTATCCCGCACGACATTTGCGGCACCTTTTACCGCGTGCAGCCTGACCCGCGCTTCCCGCCCGTCTTCGAGGACGACGTGCACTTTAGCGGCGACGGCAGCGTCACGGCGTTCCGGTTTGCCGAGGGCACGTCGACTTCAAGCAGCGCTATGTGCAGACAGACCGGTACCACGCCGAGACCAAAGCACCGCCGCGCGATGTTTGGCCGCTACCGCAACCCGTACACGGACAGCGAAGCCGTGCGCGGCGTGATCCGCACGGTCAGCAACACCAACATTACCTTTTGGCGCGGCGTGATGCTGGCGTCCAAGGAGGACGGCCCGCCTTTGCCATGGACCCCACAACGCTCGCGACATTGGGCGGTACGACTTTGAGGGCGCAGGTCACGGCGCCCTGCTTCCACGGGCGCACCCCAAAGTTCGACCCGGACACGAACGAAATGTGGCGTTTGCGTACGAAGGCGGGCGGCGACGGGCACGACGCGTCGACGGCGCTGGTGGTGTGGACGTTTGACGAGGCCACGCGGGCGCCAAGGTCAACGAGTCATGGTACGAGGCGCCGTACTGTGGCATGATCCACGACGCGGCGCTGACTAAAAACTACCTGATCCTGCCCATGACGCCGCTCAAGGCCGACAAGCAGCGCATCCTGGACGGCGGCAATCACTGGGCCTGGAATCCCAACGAGGACCAGTACTACGGCATTGTGCCACGCAAGGGCGGCAAGCCGAGGACATTGTGTGGCTGAAGTCAACAAATGGTGAGTCGAGGGGAGGGGAGGGGAGGAAGGGGAGGGGAGGAGGTTTACTTTTTTGTTGTCACGTTTCTTTTCTCGTTTCTTTTATCTTTTTTATCTTGTTTATCTTCTCTACTAACACCCCTCTCAGCATTCCATGGCCACGTTGCAGGCGCGTCACGAAAACGACGATGGCCACATCGTCGTCGATCTCACCGTCGCGGACGGCAACGTCTTTTTCTTGGTGGCCCTCGCCCGAGGACGCGGCCGCCAGCACCGGCAAGCCCGTGCGCCCGCAGCTGCAGTCCGACACCGTGCGCTGGGTGCTCGATCCACGCTGCCGTCGGGGCTCGTCCGTCATGCCCCGCCCGGCAGTACGGACACCAACGGCGAGTTCTCGCGCATCGACGACCGCTTTGTCACCAAGCGCTACCGCCACTTCTGGCAGCTGCAGATTGATCCTACGCGGCCCTACGACTTTGCCAAGTGCGGCCGCCTGCCGGTGGGCTGTTCAACGTGCTTGGCCATTATGATTGGGACAGCCTTGACGGAGAGGAGAGGGAAAAAAAAGGAAGGTCCGTGACGAGTACTGGGCCAGCCGACGTGCACGTTCCAGGAGCCCGTGTTTGTGCCGCGTGCCGGGTCGACGGCCGAGGGCGACGGCTACCTGATGCTGCTGATGAACCACCTGGACCGTGCTGCGCAACGACATTCTCATCTTTGACGCGCTGCACATTGCCCAGGGCCCGCTGGCGGCCGTTCACCTGCCCGTGCAGATGCGCCTGGGCCTGCACGGCAACTTTGTGCCGCAGGACGAGATCGAGCAATGGGCGAAGCGGCGCGCACCCGAACGGCGACGTGGGCCCGGCACAGGCGGCGACCGAGCCCAACTTTCCCTGGCAGGTGGCACTGGAGGACAAGGGCGAGGCCACAAATGGAGTTACGAATGGAGTTACAAAACGGAGTGTAGGCGGTAATCGCGAGGACGACAGGAGTTGTAGAGTGCATGTGTTCATGGCAGCCATGGAGAGAATGTCCGAGGCGAGGCAGATCAGAACAAGCAAAGACAGCCGAACAGACAAAGAGACGTACATATTTGATTGGACCTCGTATCTTGGCGACCGCGGCGTGTGATCGATACTAAGCCCCTGTAGCTCGGGGTGATGCTGCAGCCAAGTCTATGCCCGGGCTCTGTTATGCCTGTCCGCCGTCGTTTTCAACCTGTTTCTGATGTCTCTGATGTCTCTGATGTCTTTGATTTTGTTTGATTTTCCCCGGCCCAGAATCACGCCGTTTCTCTCAGAGCACATCCTTTCGCCTCCATTGTTCACAGCATGCGTCAACTGCCACGCTCCTGGACTCCCTTCATTTGCCGGGCCACGTCATGACGGCGTTGTCGGCTGGACTGTGTTATTGGGTCGACGTTGAGTCTCTTCCCGCAAAACAGCGGATCGAGTGCGGGGGAGGGTCCTTCAGGGTTGCCGTTTGCTCTTAGTCCTGCAAGTAGCCCCGGAAGCCTCGTGTTAGCGTCCCAGCCCGCGCTACAGGGCAGGCAGGCGGCTGGATCCTTTGCTTCTGGTGTAAGACGACGACTTTGCCCAAAGGGGATTGATTTTCTCGGGACCATGAAGCCGACGACACTCCCTGTATGGCTTTTGCGTGAACAATGCCTCTCCAGTGTATAGATGCGTCTCCAGTGTGCTCCGCAGGCCGCAGACCACGCCCAGCAGCTGCGTTTTAGCACCGCTAGGATTGGGGTACAGAGTCCAGCCGCTGCTCCTTGTCTCGTCCAGTTCACGCCTGCATCGATGCGTGTTTGGCACGGGTGATTGAGGAGAACAGACGCGCTGCATGGACTCATTAAGCCTCCCCCGAGAAGACATATTCACGAATTTCAACAGCCACTGGAGCGAGAGAGTAGTTGTGAACTGTCCACCTTCCTTTCTCATCTCATTGCAACTGATCTCACCGTTTTACTCTTCATCATCTCCCATGTTCGAGTTCGCTTCCTTACTCATCTCACTCGTTCCCACTCAATTCCCACTCATTCTACACCACCACATTACCACCACAGTCACCACAGCCCAATGGCCGAAACGAGGTTGCCCAGCTCAAGCAGGACGTCGAGGCCCTGCAAGAAAGCAGGTGACCAGACTGCGCACGGTGATGTAATGACCTGCCCTGCCCTGCTTTTGTTGCTCAGCACAACTGTTCTGATATTGCACCTCTGTTCTATATTCCATCCTATGTTCTATCCTGCTACAATCGTTTTGTTGGCAAATGCCCCGGGGCAAATTGCCTGCAAAACGCCCGCACAACTTCTCGCAGCTGCAGCTGACACATGTCCCGCCGAACGAGACCAAAGAGCAGATCCAGCAAAGCTGGGCAGTACAAACGTACGGCTACTACACCTGGACCAAGTTGCCTGATTATAAAGGCAGGCTGAGCGAGCTCTTTGGGCCTGGAGGCCCACAAGGACACGTTACGTCCAGAATTCCTGGCTGCGGCCCGCCTACCTGCGCAAGGAGGGCGTCAAAGCGCCATGTACCCTGCAGCGCTTCGGCGGCTACTATTAGTGGCAAGCGGCCGCCAACGTGTCGCCCGGGTGCACGCTTGACCTGCTGGGATCCCACCCGCAGACTGCAAGGGGCATTTGTTCGACGTGGGAAACTAACCGCCAGCGCCGACGGCGCCGCCCCGCGCCTCGGCGCGCTTCCGCTCGCTCATATGAGCAGGCCGGCGTGCACAAAATTAAGCCCAGGCCGACCGCCACCCGCGCGGCTTCACGCAGTGGTTCGAGGGCGGCCTATCTACGAGAACGAGTACATCAAGGAGAACGGCGCTGGTGGAAGATTTTGACACTGCGCTACTTCCCCTTCTGGCACGGGCGACGTCGAGCACGGCTGGGCGGTACAGGTCGGGCTTCGTGCCGTTCCCGACCAAGAGCCCCCATCACGGAGCAAAACGGCCGTCGACGAAGATTCGTCGCTGCCTCGACCAGCGCATGCTGTGGCCCGACTCCCCCGTGGGGCCGTTCCACTACAACCACCCATCACGGAGCAAAACGGCCGTCGACACTGGACATGCAGGCCCCACTCTACGCGGCGATGCCAAGGACGCCCTCCCGCGCTGAAGCTGGTCGGCTGATGGAGGAGGGACAGACGGCTTTGAGCAGCAAATTGTTTAGTACGAGAGAGAGCAGCTATGAAAAACTATAAAGTGTTGAATTCCAAGAACTGTTGAATGAAAAGTGACGAGTGCTGTAATTATTTGTTTCTTTACATATCAGCGTGCTGCTACTGCTTTATAGTAGTTTGCATTCAGAAGAGGCTGTGTCTTTTAAACTAATACGTTCTATATATCCTGCTTAGTTTTTATAAATCTTAAGAGCACCGATCGGATGAGCGGGCATTGAAAAAGGAACTGCACAATGAACGACATGATTTTGTTTCTATTTCTATGACGCTGCATCTCCTTTATAGCTCCAGGGGAAGCTTGAAGAGCCGATAGCATTGCTGCGGCCAATCGCCTCCTTGTCCTCGGCGGGCAGGTCCACGCTCTTCCACCAGTCTGGCCACCTTGATCTGGTCGTCAGGGTAGTCGATCGAGTACAGGGCAGCGGTCGGCGCCATCTCGCCCAGCAGAACTTGAGCCCCTGCGTCGAAAAGTCGCCCGACTCGTGACGGACACGTTGTGCGTAAAGTAGTAGCGGTTAGTCGTGCTTGGACGGCGCGTGGCCTTCTTGACCGGCTTATTGTACCAGTGGTCGGCGCGCACGAGATTAAAACGGGATGCCCTCGCCCAGGTGGCCGGCCACGAGCCTGCACCTTGGGGAAGCGGTCAAAGACGCCGCTCGAGCAGATGGCGTAGATGTGGAAGCTCAGGTCCAGGTGGAACTGCACGCCGGCGCCCAGCAGCTGCGTGCGCGTGCTGTACTTGCCCGAGCCGCCGCCAGGTCGCGGCCCGTGGCATAGGCGCGGCGATGAATGTACACGGGCACGTCCAGCTCCTGGACCGCTGCCCAGAACACGTCGTACGCGGGCTCGTCGTAGTACCGTCGGCCGTCCAGGCCGGCCTCGTGTCGGGCACCGCTCTGGAAGTCGTTGAGGATGGGCGCCAAACATGCCCAGCTCGCGCACCGCCCGGGTGAGCTCGGCAGCCGCCTCGGCCGGGTCGTGCATCGACAGGCTGGCCAGGCCCCCGAACCCGCGTGGGCTCCTTCTTGGCTTCGGCGGCCAGCCAGTCGTTGGCTGTCGTGGCCAGCGCGCGGGGCCTCGGCCGGGTCGTTTAGGCCCTGCGGGCCGGGCGAGGTGAGCGAGAGCAGCATGTACTCGACGCCCTCGGCGTCCATCTGGGCGAGGCGCGTGGTTGTGGATGTCCAGCAGCGCCGGCCACCAGCGGGTGGTTGACATTGGCCACGGACTGGCCGGGCTGGCCGTACTGCGGCGCGTAGAGGGCGCGTCGCGGGCGTTGCGCTCGATGCCCGTCGGGTCGAGCACAGCCTCTTCAGATGGCAATGGTTCCGCGCATGGTGAGGGCGGCGATGTGTCTTCGAATATTGACGAAAGAGTGGTCAAAACGAAATGAAAGTAAATAAGTGAATAAGTGGACAGTATCTTGTACGGACAGTAACAAAGGTATCAAAAATGACGTTTTGTCTTTTCAGCCTGCCATCATCAATTGCAATCTCTTTTTTGTTTTGTTTTTATTTTAATTTTTATATCTCTCTATAAACTATACACCACTCGTAAGCACGGCGGCCAAGACATTGTTCCTGCACGCAGCACCTGCTTTGTCATTGGCCTTTGGACGATGCCTTCGCCGTGGTCCACCCTCAGAGCTACCCCAACATGGGCAAGGCCTCTCTAATCTTTGATACTGCCGCTTGGGTCTGGCATTCTCCGCTGCCACAAAGATCGAAGATCGCCGAAGACAACGCTTTACCGTCCTTCCCCTCACTCTGGGGGCGTTCTCGACCGTCGTCGGCGCCATAGTTCCGACGTCCTCTCTGCCCTCTCTCGCGGGCTCCCCACGGGTCGCTTACACGAGCGATGCGAGGTAGATCCAGCGTGTGAACAGGGATCCACGACGAGGGAGCGGGACAAGCGAAGAAAAAAAGAAGAAACAGGATGCCATGCGGCTGCACTGTCCATCCCCCTCGTCGGAGGTAATGCAGGCGCCACATGCATGCCTCGCCCCGAAGGAGATATGGGAACAATAATGTGCCTGCAATGGAGACGATGGCTGCCTTTGCCGTGGGTTGGAGAAGGATACCCCAATTTTATGTAATGCAATCTATCAGAGACGTCCTCGCTGTCGGTAGAAGCATCACCATCACGTTGCTGCGTTAGGCCCTATCTCATATCTCGTGACAAAAATGTACTTTTGTAATTCAAACTATGGACATTGCAGGTGTGCACGCATTATAGACACATCCTCACATCTACAGGTTGGCCACCTTGATGATCACGCTCTTGGTCTCCAAAAAGTTGTCCAGGCTGTGCAGCCAGCCCTCGCGGCCCTGGCCCGACATTCTTGTAGCCGCCAAAGGGCAGGTCGCGCGCCGTCGCCGGGCTCGTGCAGTTGACGCCGACGTAGCCGCTCTCGAGGGCCTTGGCAATGCGCATCGCGCGGTCAATGTCCCTGGTGTAGACGCTCGCGTACAGGCCGTACTCGGTGTCGTTGGCGGCGGCCACGGCCTCGTCCTCGGTGGCAAACGTGTTGATCATGACCACGGGCCCGAAAATCTCCTCCTTCATGACGCGCGCCGTCTCGGGCGTGTCCACAAACACCGTGGGCTCGACAAAGTAGCCGCCGCGGCTCTCGAGCGTGCCGCGGCCGCCCGTCGTGAGCGTGCCGCCGGCCGTCTTGCCCTCCTCAATGTACGCCATGACCGACTTGTACTGCACCTCGTCGGCCTGCGGGCCGTGGTTGACGCTGGCGTCGAGCGGGTCGCCGGCCGTGACCGCCTGGAACTTGCGCGCAAAGGCGGCCTTGAAGGCGTCGGCGGCGCCGCGCTCCACGTAGATGCGCGAGTTGGCCATGCACACCTGGCCCGAGTTCCACTGGATGCTGTTGACCGTATCGTCGACGGCGCGGTCCATGTCGGCGTCGGCAAAGACCAGCGCCGGCGACTTGCCGCCCAGCTCGAGCGTGACCTTTTTCAGGTTGCTCTGCGCCGCCATCTCCTGGATCAGCCGGCCGTGCGGCCGCTGCCGGTAAAGGACAGCGAGCGCACGTCCATGTGCGCGACAGCACGGCGCCGCTGGGCAGGCCGTGCCCGACAGGATATTGAAGACACCGGGCGGGAAGCCGGCCTCCAGGACGAGCTCGGCCACGCGTGCCGACGTCAGCGGCGCCTTCTCGCTCGACTTGAGGACCACCGTGTTGCCGGCAATGAGCGCGGGCGCGCACTTGCTCGACAAGAAGAGCAGCGGCACGTTCCACGGGATGATGGCGGCCACGACGCCCATGGGCTGGCGCAGCGTCATGGTGACGTAGCCCGGCGTGTTGAGGCTGGCCTGGCCCTGGATCTGCGCCCACGCCTCGGCATAATGGTCAAAGTTGCCCGCGGCCGCAAAAGCATCAAAGTACGCGGTGACGGGGCGGCCCATGGACGTTGGCCTCGAGCTCGGCCAGCTCGCTGTTGTGGGCCGCGCAGCAAGGTCGGCGAGCTTCTTGAAGTGGCCCGCGCGGACGGACGGGTCTAGGGCCGACCACGCGGGAAAAAGCGGCCTTGGCGGCGGCGACGGCAGCATTGGCATCCTCCTCGCTGGCCTCGGGCACGTCGGCTACCTTTTCACGCGTGGCCGGGTTGTAGAGAGGAAACGTCTTTTTGTCAGAGGCGTCGACGAGCTGGAGGAGAGAAGAGCAAGAGGAGCAGAAGAGCAACGGTCAGTATGTGGCAAAATTATGTGCTCTAAAGGACCAAGATCCGCATTGGTGCTTACCTCTCCGTTGATGAGCAGCTTGGGCGAGAAGGAGACGACCATGTTGGCAGTGCGGTGGGGCGAGGTGGACGATGATTATATGTGAAGAGAGTTTGGAGCTGGAATGGAGAGGAGAAGGAGGAGGGAAATGGGAAATGGTACAGGAGAAAGAAGAGGGCGAGATGATGATTCAAATTCTCAAAATGAAAGAATTCTTTTGAATACAAAGACAATCTACAGGTATAAATATTTAGACGTGCAGACTACACGGCAAGCATGTGGCAGCCGTGGGCGAGTGTACCATCCCCGTTGATCTATATTCGCCGATATAAAGACAGAGACGCTGGGACAGTGAGACGTGGCGGATGGTAGAGGCACAGTCGCACCAGCAACACCCGTGTAAGTGCATCGGCAGCATAGCGAGCCAGAGCGAGCGGGCTGCCCAGATTGGGTCCAGACAGGCCAAAAGTGAGGAGAAAGGGGGAGAAGGGGAGGGGGAGAAAGGGAGAAAGGGCCAACAACGATACATTGATTGCATGGGGAACAGAGGGCAGTTGGATTCGTACGCGTTTGTACGAGCAAAACTGGTGTCTGGGCAAGTACGGCAGAGGCTGAAACTTGCACGAGGCGAGATCGCGATAACACTCGGAAAAGCCATGCAAAGGCAACAGATCGCGGGTGTACGATTACAGTGCTTATGGTTACGGCTGACAGCTGACGACACAGCTCTCACTCCTTTTGCGGTTTTTGGCAGCGGCTGTTTTACTTTGTGGAAGAAGCGCAAATTTATGAGACAGCATGTAAGCAAAAGGAAAGAAGGAAAGAAGGAAAGGAGGAAAGGAACATGAGAGAACAGATACAAAAGAACAAAATAAGAGACATAAACCATAGAGACGCACGTTATTGCCGCTGTTGGACTGCGGTTGCCTCCGCTTTACATTGTAGAGAAGGGAAGGTTGTATGGCATATGGCAAGGAATGTGGATAAATCGATTGGGTTGTCTGTGGTTAATTCTCCGCTTGGCTGTGCAGCGAGGAAGATTGGTTTAGTGAGGTTCAGTGGTCCACGGCTGTTTTGCCAGCCAACCAGACGGCGTAGCGAGCGATGGTAAAGACCGGCAGGACGGGATGAAAGCGGGCAAACAAGCATCCACGGGTGAGCAGCGGACGACAGCGGGCGACAGCGGGTTGACAAACGGGTGGTATGAATGATTTCCCGGCGGTAGGAGCAGAAGAGCAGAAGAGCAGAGGGGAGGAGGTGAAGGGAAAAGAGAGGGGAAACAGAAAGTAAAAAGATGATAATAATGATAATAATGATAATGACTGTAATGACTATAATGACTATGAAAATGCACAGAATAAGTACATGTACACATTTGTTTTCTTAAAACGAAGAGGTCATAAATATTCTGTTTCTTTTTTTGAAAAAAAGGGAAAAAAGAAAAAGGGGACTAAATAAAAAATTACAAGAAAGAAAGACACAAAGAAAGAGGCTGACGACGAAAAAGAATCAAAAAGCATGATTGAGATGCTTACCCAGCACTCCCCAGAAAACAGAAAACGGCAGTCAGTATGACGATGACGAGTGAGGAAACCACTGCGTCAAATAGCCTGGAAAATGATAGCGCCAGGATGAGACTCCTCCTCCGGCATTCCAGGCCCAGGAGATATCTCGGCAAGGCAGGCCGTCCTCGGTGGACAGCCCCTCGTTTCCGCTCTCTTTAAAATGTCTCGTCCCTCTCTCGCTTCTCGTTTTCAATATCCGTGAGATCCTACCAAAGGCCACACGAAAACCACACGAAAGCCACACAAAAGGCGCAAAAGGCACAAAAGGCGGAATCTTTGTCAATTCTTACACAGGCCCCAAGACGACCAGCCTGCGCCTTAGCGCTGTCTAGTGTCGAGCATGTCTCGCTGTTTTTGTCGTATTTGCTGTCCCCTGTTTTCTTCTCCACTTCCCCAGCTGGCTATTTCATGAAGAGGATGCATTTTGCCTCTCTGGGGGCCTTCCCCCGCCTAACTTGTCCCGTTTGAGACTGGATCGTCTGGGCATTTGGACTACGCATCGTTTCCATCGGTTGGGGGAACGAACCGACCGGGGACCGTAACAGTCATAGTCAAGCAGGAATGCGAGAAGGAGAAGGGTGCAGCCCCGCAGAGCGAAGGTGCGAAGTGGCCGGCAGTTGCAACGACTGCCATCTGACGGTATTTGACGGCATTTGGCGTGCCTTTTTGACGTCCAACAGTCTCGTGTCTCTGCAGCTTTATTGTTAGTGCTTGTCCTGTTCCTGTTCCTATTCCAGTCCCTTCCACCATGCCCAGCCCCAACCACGGGGCCTCGTTTTGTTCCCCGACCACGTCGTATTGAATTTCTGGATCTCTGTCTGTCTTTTCTGTGCGGGATGGTGCTGTGCCTGGACGAGGAGGGTGTACATGCATGTAATACGGAGTCTATTGAAGACGGAGACGCCAGGACGGAATAAATACAAATACAAAATACAAAATACAAACAAAACAAGGCACAATGATACCCCGTACCCCATCATGAGCACTGCTGGCCCAGTCCCAGCGCTTGGCTTGCTCTTCAATTGCCTGCATGGCACTGGCCAGCGAGGTCCCCCTTCTTACCCCATGTCCCCAAGATCGGGTGGCGTGCCCCTTTCGCCGCCGTGTCGTCTCCCTCCGCACATGGACACTCCCCCCGCAACCCGCCTTGTCAATCCTTCTCCCGTCCCTCACCTTTGTCCCTCCTTGTCCTCGTCCTTCACCACACCCCCTCTCTTCAACACAGGCTGACCACTTCCCAAGAAAACGCCGAGCCTATCCTTTGCTGACCATCGTTTCCTCTCGTCTGCCACCTGGCCGGAAATCCGGCGTTGCGATTCTGTATATCCAGATCCGGGCTCGCGTTCTTTACCCAGAAGCTCTGCTCTGCATTGCCCGTGCACGTCTGTCCTTTCTTGTTTCCTTTTATCTTCCTGTCCCTTTCTTTTCTTGATGTAGTTGTAATTTGCAATATTATTTATGAGACGGCCCTCGCACAAAAAGAATTAAATCCAATTTGACCCCCTGCCCTGGCAGTTCTGTTGGCATCTGTTCTGGACTTCCCACGTCCATCTCGACATCTCCGACACGGTCTGCACCTCACTTGGCATACACAGTATACACTGCACAGCACGCAACAAACAATACAACACACAATACAACACAACCACCACAACCGCCACAGCACAACAACCACCACACCATGGCCCCGGCAGACACGGCGGCCGCGCCGGCCAAGGCCAACAACAAGCGACGAGCACCCATGAGCTGCGATCGCTGCAAGAGCAGGAAGACAAAGGTACTGCACTGCTCTGTCCCCGTGATGGCCGATGGTTGACCCTACGCCCACTAACACATCCCCAGTGCGTCGACCCGGTCCCGGGCCCGTGCCAGTTCTGTGCCAGCATCAGCGCCGTGTGCCACCTGGACCCGTCGCGGCGGCGGCAGCGGCCCTACTACCACGTCTCGAGGAAGAGTTCCGGTTACATGACCAAGGCGCTCGAGCACTTTCTGCCCAACACGGACCTCAACCTCCAGTCGCTGCGGGAGGTCGTGCAGGCCCTCGAGGCTGGGCAGCCCATCCCGGGGTGGTTGGCGGTGTCGGTGGTGCTGCCGCCCCAGCGTCGTCAGCCCAGCCCAGCAGACGCCCTATAAATACAACATAACCATGCCCCTGGCGCTGCCGTTGACCGCGCCGCCGTCCGAGGGCTCAACGTCCTCGGGCGAGTCCATTGGTGTGGAGGGTGACAGCCGGCCAACCCCAGCGTCGACGGCCGGCAGCGGCCCCATGACGATCAAGTTGGACGAGGCCGGTGCCGTGGGAATTGCCGGCGATGCCGCCACGGCGTCTCTTGACGAGATCGACGAGCTACGACGGCGAGCTGGCTGGCTGCGCGTCGACTCGCGCGGCACGTACCGCCACGTCGGCGCAGACTCGGGCTACGGCTTCCACGCCGCCGTGCGGTCTCTGCGGCAGCGCCGCAGCTCCGACGTGCCCATCAAGACGGACATCGTGCCGCCGTTCACGCTGGCACCGCCACTGCCGCCGTCCACTCCCGACTCGGGCCCCGGCGCATCACCGCACCTCGTAGGGTGCAGGAGTAGGCGGAGCAGGAAACGCCGGGTGGGCGTCGGAGCAGCAGCCTTGACCGCCAGCCGCCGCAAATCTTCTTGCCGCGCCGCGACCTGTGCAACCGCTGCGTCTCGCGCTTCTTCCGCGACATCCAGTCCGTGTACTGGTTCTGGTCGGCCGAGCGGTTCTACGCCGTGCTCGACCGGCTGTACGCGGGCGACCCGTCCAGTGCCACGCCGGCCATGCTGTGCTCGCTCTACTCCATCCTGGCCCTGACGTGCGAGAGCGAGGCTCAACAGGCCCAGCAGGCTCAACAGCGACGCTCGCCCTCGGCGGTGGCGTGGTGATGGACCCGACAGCAGTGGCAGTGTCAGTGTCGTCGTCGTCTCCGCCGCCGGCGGCCCGCTACCTCGCGCTCGCCAAGGGCTTTGTGCCGGCGCTCTGCGACGAAGCGGACACTGACAGCGTGCGCGCCTGTGCCTGTTGGGCCTGGCGCTGCAGAGCAGCATGTGCAGCAACACGGCGTACGTCTACATTGGCGCGGCTGCGCGCATTGCGCTGACGCTGGGCCTGCACCTGCAGCGCGCCATTGAGCCCAAGGGCTGTCTGCAGCGCCAGATCGACCTGCGCCTCTACGCGACGCTGTTCCTGCTAGACCTGGACATTGCGCTGTGCTACGGCAACCCGCCGGCCATTAGCGACGAGCACGCGACCGGCAGCAGCAGCGGCAACGGCGGCAACGGCAACGGCATGCACGACCTGGCCGAGCAGATCTGAGTCCCGGCTCGCACATGCCCCTCGACTACCTGACCGTTCGTGCGAGCTGGCGCAGATCCCCGGCGCCTGAGCAAGCTGCTGTACGTGCGTACTGCCGCAACGACGTCTTCTGCTGCAGCCCCGCCCGGCAGCACCGGCGGCTCTTCACGTATGCCCATGTCAGCGGCTACAGCGCGTGCGTTCGTTGTAGGCGCTGTGTTTCTAGCGTCCTCGCCCCCGGCATCGCTCCCGCCACCACACTCCTCCTCCTCCTCCTCCACTTCGGCAGCCTCCTCCTCTTCAGCACCCTCCTCGTCTTCCCCCTCCTCACAGTGTTCCCCCCCTCCTCCTCCTCGCCCTCCATTGCGCGTCAGCGACGTCCTCGCCACGCTGCGCGCCTGGTCACGCCGCCATCCCGCCGCACCTGCGCGACGTCTCGCACGCCGCCTCGTTCCACCAGCGGTCCGTGTCCGTGCTGCACCTGCGCTACTGGAGCGCCACCATGTTGCCACACGGCCCTTTTTGCTGTACAGCGCGCTGCACGCCGACGCGTTTGCCGCGCTGCCGGCCGCCAAGCGCGCGTCCTTTGAGGCGTTCTGTGCCACCTGCGTCGACGCGGCCAAGCAGTCGCTGGCCGTCGTGGGCCTCATGCAGACGCGGCCTCCTGAGCAGCCTGATCACGCTGGACACGGGCTGCATCCTCGAGATCCTCCAAGTGTTTTTGCTGGCCCTGGCGCGGGCGGGAAATCCAAACGGAGACAACAGCAACAACAACAACAACAGCGACACCGAGAGTGTGCGCGCCTGCTTGCTCACACTGCAGGGCATGGAGCAGATCTTCTGGACGAACCACGCGCTGGTCGAGGTCATGGCGCAGCTGGACGAGAACGGCTGCTGAACGGCGACAACAGCTTTAGCCCGCCGCAGGGGACACGCCGGGAACTTTTTCTTGGACATTCACCAGCAACAAGCAGCAGCAGCAGCAGCTTAACCACCACCATCAACAGCAACAACAACAGCAACAGCAACAGCAACAGCAGCAGCAACAGCAACTACAGCAGCAGCAGTTTGTGTCGGGCGTCATGGAAGCCTACTTCTCGGACCTGCACGATCCGTTCTTTGCTGTCAACGACACGGCACGGCGTCGATGCTGAGTGACCACTTCCATGACAGCATGCACGGCGGGCTGTCGCTGTAGGGCAGAAGAAGAAAAGGCAAACACAGAGAAAAAGAGAAAGAGAGACAAGAAAAAGGAAACAAGACTGACGATGACGATGAATGGCTCTGTGATTTTCTGATTTTTCGCCGACGCCGCGCAGCAGATATTGTTTTTTTCATCTTTTTTATCTAATCGACTGCGACAGAATGCATCTATTAAATCATAACACGATTCGTCTTTCTTCCTCTCCTCACACCCACAGTATTACATCGTACATCCTTCGCCACCAGTCGATGACCCAGCCTTCACATCCTTGTACGACCAACTTGATGCCTACTGCGGCCGTGCCTCATAATCCCAAAAGTCTTTGAGAACGTCGGTCAACATGTGCGGGAACCGATTGCGCGTCTTGTACAATGTGTGTCTGTCCCACTGATCCTTACTAGTGTGTTCCAGCACACCGCGATCGCGTCCCTGCAGCCCCGGTGCGCCTGCGGAAGCGCGTCGGTAAAGGTGTCCTTGCAGCCATAGTTGCAGTCCGCATTCATCTCCTCGCCGGCCCTGACAAATCTGTCGCGGAAAAAGGCCGGGTGCAGCCGGCACCGCCGGTTTTGGACACCACGTCGTGTGCTGGTAGGGCTGTCCTCGGCAAGGCGGTACGAGCGCGGGTGCAGCGCCTGGTACCAACCCGAAGGGCACGGCCGCGCCACGGAATGCATCCTGGAGGCGTAGTGTATGGTCGGTGTCGTCGAGACGGCGGCCACGGAACTGCCGCTGGTGGCCAGTGCTCGTCTGCGTTGGTGTAGAACCCCTGCAGGCGGATGGTGCGTGTGTAGATGATTTTGAGACAGCGTATGCCCGGGAAGACGAGGACGGGGCGGACTGGTGGTCGCACGATGTGAGACGCGTGTGGATCTGGTCGACATCGCTGATACGCGAACCAGCTTCCAGAGCGTCTCGTTTTTGCATGGCCTCGCGTGCGCGGCTCCTCCTCGCCGGCCAAGCCCCGGGTACAAGAGGCAGCCGCAATCGATCGGGGTCCACGCAGCGCAGCTCTTGCAGCGTGCCGGGGTAGTCACGCGGTGCAATGTACCGGGCCGGGCTTTTCCCCCTGCGCATCTCGTGACCTTGTCTCGGAACACTTGGGCCGTCAATGATCCGCCGTTGTCCGGGTTCCCAGACCGCCAGGTCCATGTGTGCCGTGTACGACCATGTCACGACCTTGTGCTTCGACGCCCGCGACCATGGCGTCGTGGACCACAAAGACGGAGCCTCGTCGGCGCGTCGCAAGTAAAGCCTCCTGTTGTCTGTGTCTTTGCGTTGTTCTTTTGCGCTCGCCGCAGACCATCGCGCGAGCACAAGCCTCAAAAACACCCCGTTCCCGACCCCTGCCGTGGCGTTGATATTAGCGAATATGTTACCTTGGGCGAACACGTTCTGGACACCGAGGAGGCCCACAGGCGACGCTGGGAGCGTGCGACCCTGTTTGACCTGCCCTGGCATGCCGGCAGGACCTTTTGCCTATAAAACGGCGTGCTGGCACCAGCCGGCCCCGGGCGGATGATGCCCCGGCTGGTGACTTGGGTGGTTGCAAGCAATGCGCAGATGGGGTGTCGTGGACAGAGGCTCGGTGTCTTCCACATCATCTTCTTGTCGCAATAGGAGGTTGCGCCTGGCAAGCATGTTTTCCATGTCTTCAGACTGCTGCCGTTTAAGTCCATTTCTGAGCTTCCCCTGCGGAAAAGACGCCAGCACCGTGGCCAAGACACCGTCTTGTGTGCACACAGCCGCACATATCCCTCGTGGGCCACACACGACGCGGTGCTTCATCGTCTCCGGCTCCATGTCCCGCTGGGCCGCCGAAAAAAAAGGTCGTGGGGTGGTCTACGCCGCAGCCATGGCAGTGCATGTACTGGCTGTGGTGCCAACGGCGGCGCGCTGGCAGCCATTGCATCGGGACTCGCTCGACGTGAGACGGCGGCGGGCGCGGTCAAACAAGGCTTCGTTGTGCACGGGCAGGGCAGGGACGGCCAGGAGCTCCCTGCGCCGCCGTGGTCTTTTGGTAGTTTGGTCCCATGGTGCGCTCGGTGGTGTTGGCATGGAGGTGCTTGAAATCGGAAAAGGCAAAAATGCGCAAGAAGACGCGGCCCGTCTGGCGAAGGCACAGGACATCGTTTGAGATCCAGATTCGCCATGATGGCGATGAGCAGCTCGTCGGGGAGGCGGTACAAGGGCTGTACGTATCGTTGTAGAGGCGCGGGCTGCCAGGATATCAATGTCGCGGTGAACGGACACAGCGTTCAGGCCCCGGCCCCTGCAGGCTCTCTTGATGCGTTTCTTGCGTACTTGTGGAGCAAGTTTTTGATGACATCGCGAGCAGTGCTCTCGGATGCGACCATGCGGGCACAGGGCAGCCAGACGCCCTGGGGCATTTCATCATCGGTCGACATATTCGTTAGTCGTTTGTCGCTTATGGATTATCGGAGTGGTCTCTTTGGTTTGATGTTCGCATCGTCCGGTTCGTGCTCCTTGAGTGTTGTTGCTGGTAAGATAGTGAAGGGTTGTGCATGTTTGGCAACGATGCTTTTGGTTTTTTTTGTCGTCTTGCGGGAAAATTTTGATGGTACAAGGCAAACATGCCCTACAATGTCTGTTGGTCGATGAAGCCAGTCGATGCCATTACTTCACATGCTTCGCATTACTATATGTTTGGGGCAATGACTGAGGCGACTGGAGCCTTGTTTGACAAATGTGTCATTGCACAGCGAAAACGGTACAACTAGCTCCTAAAAAATCAACGTCCCAAAGCAAGTGTCGGGTAGGATTGAAACACAAGAAGGGAAGCTGGTTCGCAAACCACAGAATCGAGAGGGAAAAAATCATACTTGTTTTCTCTAAGCTCTGCTGACTGGGATCCTTAGCCCTCCCCGTCCATCACAGCAACCTCCTGGTTTTCCATTTCATTAGCTCCTGAAGCAGCTTCTGCGAGTTGAGCAGCAGCCGCAACGCCATGTTCGATAGCGCCATGAACATCGACGGCAGTAAGTCGTCTACCACTTTGCGTTCGCGATAGGAGCTTGAAGACCGCCGTCGTTGCGGCGACACGAGGGAGATTACTCCCAGGTGGGCCAACGGGACCGCGCTCCCCAGTTAAGCCCCGTTCGCCGCGAGGGCCGCGCTCACCTTTCTCGCCTTTATGCCTGGCTTGCCTTGGGGCCTTGATCACCCTTGGGGCCGGGCTCACCCTTGGGGCCAGGTTCGCCTTTGGGGCCACACTGGCTCTGCGGGCCAGTCTTGCTCCCGTGCCACTGCAGCATTTGCAACAGGTGCGGGCTCCTCATCCCTAGCTTGTGTCCTGGCGGCAACCAACAGGCCATAAAGCCAAAAGATAAAATCTTGAATTTTTCAAGGATACTGACGAAGCCGTTGCCTGCGGCAAAAACAATCCCAACCTCCGTCCAAGTCGGCGGCACACTTTTGGCAGGGGTAGTGGTCGTTGTTGTGGTCGTGGATGCCGTCGATGTCGTTGGGGAGGGTGGCTCTATGGCCGCGGGCGCGTTGAGAATCGTGGCGCCTGCGGTTTCCGTGACAATAATGTCTCCGCAGCGGTCATGCCCAAGGAGGTCGCCTGCACCGAGAGGATATCTTCGTCCTCTGCCGCAACAACAGGTGCCGTGGTGAGACTCAAGGCCGGGTTCTCGGTAAAAGAGGCAAGAGAGGCTTTCAGGTAGTCAGCAGTTTGTTCAGCAATGCAAAACTTTAGTAATGCCATCCTAAAAATTGCTCAAGATAGGAGCGAAGGACGGATACAAACTTACATGGCGTTGATTTGGTCTCAGCTTTATTAGGTGACTCGGGTAGTTCAGCCATCTTCCTCAAATGTGGCTCGTTCGTGATCAATGGTCTAGTGGAAAATGAAGGTGTTTGAAGACTGTTGCGAGTCGTGAGCCGTGGGATTCGGGAATCGTGATTTTTGATGTATGATGGCCGGCTTCTTTTTCTCGTCGAAAAAAATTCTTTCTCTCTTCCCCACAATGAATTACTTCTTTCACAAGAGCTACAATTTTCCAAGTGCTCAAGAGGAAGGGGCGACCGACAACGTACGCAAGATTTGGTGCTCCTTCCCTGTTTGCCATGTTGACACGACAAGTCCTTTTCGAGCTACATTCGGTATGAACTTGGTGTTTACAATTATGAAACAAGCCTAAAAGAGTCATGGAATAAGAAGCATTGTACTTCAGACTATGTATGAGTTGAGAATAGGGTTATCGTCGCAAACCTGATAAAAACCTGTCGAAACAAAGCAGGGTCGCGGTCCTGTCGATGCTGTAGTATCGTGGGATTGCACCTTCCCGATTAAGTAATTTCTAAACACATTTTTGGGATTGTATCCGCCTGTTGTATCACGTGACCACGTGGAGGAAACACGGAACTAGCCGAGAAGTAACGAAACAAGACTGCTTTCTTTTGGCATATTTATTAGAGATGCCTTTAGCAGATCACTCAAGTATTAAATCCACCGGTACTACGGTAATTAATTAACATTTCGCCGGATGGGGTGACATCACCACGGTCATATCTCTCGCCACGGGATTGGGTTCGCCCTCTATACCTAACTAAGCGACGAAAAAAAATATAAAAAGACGATATACAGCCCGGAAATGGAAACAAAACAAGGCAAGCCATATCAATAACCCGAAGAGACACGGAACCGGAGATAAACTCTTCTGGGCAGCCTTTCACACGCTGTCCTCGTTGGCCGCCACCGTGTCACCACCCTTGGTGCCTTGCCTGCAGACGCTTGACCGTCGCGTCGAAGCCGCGCATCCGCGCCACCATCTCGGCCGTTGCCTGCCTCGCAGCGCGTCCGTGCTCCCCGCCGACGTCTCACGTGCAGCCGACCACCCAATGCCAGGTCCAGATCGGCCATCAGCGTGGCCGTCATCTCGGCCACCACTTCCTGCAGCCTGTTGCGTGCTGTGCTGAGCACGCCGTTCATCTCCGAGGCCAGCATGCTGCTCACCGTGGGAAACAGGTCTGCGTCGTCGTCGAGATGGCCCTGCACGAGCTCGTGCCGTTTCTTGTCGGAGCCCCTGCCGTGCCTGCATCGCTGCGTCCCGGTACGTCGGCCGCATGACGCGCGCAATGTAGGACGTGCTGCTGGCCTGGGACGTGGCCAGGCGCTTGGCGCCAATGTTGCTGCGGAGTTCACGTCGAATGCCGGCAATGGTGTAGCGCAGGCCGTGCTTCAGGGCGGCAATGGCGGCCGAGGCGGCCATGGTGGCGGAACGCATCGCCGCAGCGTAGGGTTTCCTGCAGCGCCTGGAGAAGAGAGAGGCCACTGTCCAGCACGCGCTGACACGCCGCCGTGGCCTCTTGTTTAAAATCGATCCAGGGCTTCTCGACCTCGGTGCGCATCTCGCAGCCGATTTCGGCGTTCCAGTTGACGTAGCCGAGGCCGCTTGTTGTGTGCTCGCCGTCGTGCACACACCAGGCTTTGTACTGTACTGGGGGTGGTTTAGCATGTGCTGAAGAAGGAAACGTAAGATGCATGGCACAGTTACAAAACGCAGGATATCTTACTTGGAAACCACTAATTGTGGTGAAGCAGTCCATGTTAGCCATAGAAAAACACGAGACTCCGCCTCGATCCGCCAGAAAGGAGCTCCTTACCGATTGCCACCGTTCACACCCGAGCACTGGCAGCTCTCGTCCACGCATGGCTGTGTTCCTCTGTATTGTGAGTGTTAGTGGATATGGATAGAGTATTCGCAGAGCCCACAAAGACGAAACATACCAAAGAGCAGGAGAATGTGTTTCTTGAAATGCGTACTTGCAATTTCGTCTCAAAGTCCGTCGGCAGCTTGAGGAGCTGTCTGTTGATGTCGTCTGCTGTGGCGGTAGAAGGCCTCGGCGTCGCCTTCGCTTTGGCTTGTGCTGGGGCCTGAATCCGCCTCGCGCAGCGACCGCGCTGCCCATAGCCCCAGCGATGCCAGCAGAGATGCCAGTGTCGACCGCAGGTAGTACAGCGCCTCGGCCATCCGGGCATCTGCGGCAACCACCTGGAGTGCCGCCGCAGTGCCGGGATGCCGCTCGCCCGCACCAGGTCGGCCCTGCCCGCCGCAGCGTGGGTTTTGTACCATTTGTTGGACACGCAAAACACGTCCAGCGTCCGCCCGCCCGTCTCGGCCGCATACGTCTGCTGCAGGCGCAGTCCGGACGTGGCGGTTGCCGCGCCTCGACAAGCAGCTGTTCTTGCTCTTCGATGGTTGCCTGGGCCCTGTTGTGGTCGCCTGCGCGCCGTGCCGCCGCCACCACGTCGTCGAGGTGGGTGAGGGAGGCTCTCAGGTGGTCATCACCACCACCGCCGTTGCCCGCCAGCTCTTCCCTCGCCCCGGCCACATCAATGTCATCGGCGCGCGTACAGACCACGGCAAAATGGAGCCGTCCGGGCTCCTCCACGCGCGCAGGGATGTTCTGGGCCAGCACCATGCGCAGCGACGAACGCAACGACTGGTCGGTGCAGACACGCGCAATCTGGCCACGAGCAGCACGTGGTCGCACCGCAGCAGGTAGTCCTGTGTGACGTGGACGCGCGCCAGGTTTGGTGTCGTGCAGGCCTGGCAGGTCGGTTCAGGACAACGCCCCGCCTCGAGGAATCGTTGGCGTCCAGGAAGACGCGGAATGATCTTGGTAAAGGGCCAGTGGCGGTCGCGGGAAAACTGCCTCGTCAGGGCGACGCACGCAGCCGGCGTCTCGGCTGTGGCGGTCCAGAAGCCGTCCCGGTGGTCGCCAGGATCGCTCCCCTGTGGCCACTGCATCTCGTCGGCCCAGCCGGTCAGTTGCGCAAGCAGGCGCTCGTCGGCATCCTCGTCATGTCCCGGACCAGCTCGGCCGTGAATGCCCGGCCTTTGCTGCCCAAACGCCGCGGACAGCGCCGACCATGCCTGTTCGGATGCGCGCTCGTACCGGCGGTAGTCGGCGTCACTCGTCTCTTCTGGGCTGAACGCGGGCCGGTATATTCGGCGGTAGTCCCACAGAAGCTCCTTGAGCAGGTCGTGGATTGCCTCTCTGGCAAGATACTCCACCTCTACCGTATATGCGGCTGTGTGTGCCCGTGTTTTCTGGCGGTACTCGGTCGCAACCGACGTGCACGCCGCACCGAGGTCGCTCTGAAGGGGAGAGGCGGTTGGTTAGCTTGGGATATAATAATCAAACAGAGCGAGAACGAGCAAAAGGCAGAGACGTACCGTGAAATGCGAGATTTGGCACGTGGAGGAGAGAGTTGATGAGACTGCTCTTGCCTGGTGCTGTTAGACATGGAAAATAGTTTATGGGTGAGAGTAAAGAGTGAAGAGGGAAAGAATAGGAAAGAAGCAAAAACCACGTACCCTCGCCTGAGTCACCCAGGACGGCAATCGTGCGCGTGTCGGTGCCTTGAAAACGTCCTGCAGCCGCTCGGCCTCGCCCAGAAGCCGCTGCAGGTCGGCATCTGTAGCGATGTTTGCGCCGCGGATCGCTGTCGCGGCCTCTCTCGCAATGGCCATGCCGTTCCGCAGAGCGCCTTGGACAGCGGCGTGAAAAAGGCCGACGGTGGAATTCTCTTCGTCGTGCGGGTTGTAAGGTACGACAGGTTGCTACAGCAGGTGCTACGGCAGGTGCTGCAGCAGGTGCTACAGGGGCCTGATGCCGGAAGCTCAAACGCCGGCGGAAGTGCCCAGGCAATGTCAGCTGCCAGTTCGGCGGGTAAGGCCGTCCGAGGGGGCTGTAGCATGGAATGGTAAGAGAACGGGTAGCTCAGCCACGGGTGTGGATAGGTTGGTGGGAGCTCCACGGCAGAAACGAGAATGCGAGGCGTGCTAGGTGCCGTGCGGAAGCTCAGTACAGTGCCCGGCGTCGCGGGCGGCATTTCCGGCGTACGAGGCACAGTCGTTGTGGCAGGCCGTAATGATAGCAGCCGAAGCAGACGACGGAGAAGGGCCTTGCAGCGACCGAAGCCGGCTTGTGATGGAGCCGGAGCCGGGACGGAAGCCGGGACTGAAGATGGATCAGGGCCCGGGCTGAGGCTCGGACTTCGCGTCGAAGCGGCGATCTCGACAGGATCGACGCCCCAGCCTTCCGATGGAGCAGATGAGAAGCTCCATGCCTCTGGGTCTGGCCTCGCAGTGGCAGCGAGAGGAGCAGATGAAGAGGAAGGGCTATGCTGAACAGAAAACCGAAACGGAGAAGATGAAGGCGATGGAGAGGGACGGGAGGGAGGACGGGGAGACGGGGGAACGAAACGTAAACTCTGTGCCATGGGCGGTGCTGTCCGGACCCGTGTCACCTGCAGTGTCGCGTCGAAGAGGAAAAGATGATGGGGGATGGGGGTGTCGGCGTGTCGACCAGCGACAAATCCTCGACGGCAGCCGTGGCTGCGATGACGCTGACCTTGTTCATGGTGGAGGCAACTCAAGTTTCAACCGTAAGTGTGAATGTGATTGATTTGAGTGAAAGCCTGAACGAGACTGGTAAAGGGGAAGAAGGAAAGAGTGGTGTGCCAATAACAGATATGAGGCCATGGTCAACATCGAGGCTAACCCTCGCGACCCATAATTTATATCTCCTCTTGATGGAATCTAAACAGTGGCAGGACAATGTGCACCAGCAGAACGCCTTGCCATTTCGACCGTGGTCTTCTGTCTCCAGGCCTCCTGCTGTGTTCTGTGCTATTTCTGTTCTCCGTTCTCCTTTTTCCGCATCTGCATCCGTGCTTCTGTATCCTTTCTCAATCTGCAGCCTGCCCGTCTGCGGCCTCCTCGTAACAAGACTACCTCGGCCGGGATAGCACGGCCCCAGCTACGCCTCCTTTCCCCCCTTTTTCCACTTTCTCTCTCCCTCTCGTTCTGTCTGTTTTGTGTGTTCTGCCATTCCTTTGTTTCCTGTCTCAAGGCCGTCACCTGGGACGGGCCGCACTTTTGAGAACCCTGCCCCTCTGTTTCGAACCCCTTTGCTCACTGTGGCTAGTTACGGAGAACGGGAGAATGGACAACGGACAACGAAGTACGAAGCACGGAGCACACAGGGTGTGGCTGTGGCTAGTCGTTGCATTCGCTAAAGATTAGGCGCCCACCACCTTGGCGAGCGTGTCACGATCCTGACAAAACAGCGTCGCACTGCAAGTGCGAACAGGGGCAGAAAAAGAAAAGAAAAGAACAACACGAAACAAAACAAAAACAAACAAAGGCGCGTACCCTGTCCGGAGTACTCCGTATGCAGGGGCTTCTATATGTCGCAATTGTGACCATCTGGTCTTGCAGCTGCCTCTGCCACCTTGCAATTGTTTCATGGGCAGCCAGGGACAACTAGGATAGACCCATCAATCAGTGCAGACCCAAGTTGCAACACTCGCCCGTGGGGAGGCCGCTCAAACTCTCGGGTAAGCCGGCCCACCGTCGGGTCCGCAGCAGTAATCGAGTGTGCTGGGTAGCTGCATGGTCACTCTCGACGCAGCTTACAACCAGTTCTGCCCAGAAAGAATGAGCACATAATTAATCCGTCCAGGTTACGGCGCGACAGAAGAAGAAGTTGTCAGAATGTGTATGCTTGATTCAGTGAAGGAGAGAAAGTGCGAGAGGCCGTTGACCCCCAAAACTATGCTAAAACTGGTGGCAGGTTTGGGTCTCTGACCCCACATGGTTTCCTTAGTGGCCTCAGGCCCTCCAATCTGCCTGACACCCCTGCTTCTTTCTGACAGAAGTTTTGTTGTGGGCGAAGATCGATGAATTCTAGGAGAAGAGAGAGATCTACGGAGGGCCAAGCGGCAGGGCTAAAAGTAGGCTGGCTAGCCAAACGGCTAGGCACGTGACCTCCTGCAACAAGTTTGATTTGATACATTTGACGTATTTTGTTTATGTGAAAATTGCTCGATTAAACACATAGATGACAAACCGTAGAAATAAACTGCTTGTCCCCCGCCCCCTTCTCCTTCTCACGCCTCCGTCGAGAACAACCGGGGCAGCTGCTGGTGCGGCCGTATCACCACCGCCACCGCCTCTGCACCTTGGAAAAGGCCTCGTCAAAGCCGTCCTCGGCGTTCTTCTATTCACTTTTATTTCCTAGATCTAATTTCTTCTCTTTCTTTTCTTTCCTCTCGTCTTCTCTTCTTCTCTTCTTCACTTCTTCTCTGCTTCTCCTCCACCCCCCTAGTCGTTGCTCACCTTGACGTCGTCCGACATGTCCGGCATATTCAGCGCCCGCGCCTCGCTCAGGTCCTGCAGCCCCGTCCGCCGCAGCACGGCCACGGTCGCGTCGTAGTGCTCCTCGGCATACGCCTCCGCGTCGTGGCCCAGCACCCACGCGTCGCGCCGCAGCCGCATGCTCTCGGGTTCGCGCCCTGGATGGACGTCGGCAGGAACGGGTGCGCGGCGTCGCCCAGCAGGGCAATGCGCCGCCGCGGGCTCGTCCACGTCGGCAGCGGGTCGCGGTACACGAGCTTCCAGTCGACGAGCGGCTCGGGCGTGAGGTCCAGGATGCGCTGCACGACGGGGTCCCAGCCGGCAGACCCCACAGCTTTGCGCGCATCCGCCACGGGCGCCTCGAGCTGCCAGCTCTCGTCAATGTCGGCGACGTCCTTGTGCGTGCAGACCCAGCTGAAGGAGCCTTTGCGCAGGGACGCGGCGATAAAGTGCACGTCGGGCCCGATCCAGCAAATGTGCTGGTCACCGTCGGGGTTGTTGTAGAAGAAGCTGGTCAGCGGGTCGCTGGCAATGGCCGCGCCGTCAAACCACGCGCGGTAGATGGCGTAGCCCGACGCCTGCGGCTTGTCCTCGTGGCCCAGCACGAGCGATCGTCTTGGTCTCTTTGTTCTTGTCGCCGCCCGGCGTCGCCACCTCGACTTCCACCTCCACAGACGCCCCCTCGGCCGTCTCGTGGTACTGCACCACCCGGTGGCCCAGCCGGATGTCGATGCCCAGGTCCTGCTCCGCGTGCG
This sequence comes from Sporothrix curviconia, assembly GCA_016097085.2. Lineage (NCBI taxonomy): Eukaryota > Fungi > Ascomycota > Sordariomycetes > Ophiostomatales > Ophiostomataceae > Sporothrix > Sporothrix curviconia. The sequence goes on along the minus strand of JADMNF010000120.1, from coordinate 76,083 downwards.
CCAGCATCACGCCGTGCAGCTCGCCCCGGTGCCCGTCGTACCGCGTGCCCCATTTCTGCCGCTCCGCCTCCCACCGCTGGGTCAGCAGCGGGTGGCCGTCCCACGTCCTGATCTGCAGGCTGTTGGCGCGGTGGCTCAGCGGCTCGATCTTGGCGGCCACGCCCGGCCACCGCCGGAAGATGCGGCTCGCATTCTGCCCAAAGCTGATAATGTCGCCGAGCTCCTTGCGCTCGGGGAACTTTTCGAGCACCGTCACCGTGTGGCCCTGGCGGTGGCACTCAATGGCCGCGGTCAGGCCGCCGAAGCCGGCGCCGACGACGACAACCTTGATGCCCGTCTTTGGTGGAGGTCATTGTTGGGGTGTTTCGGTGCGTGTGTCTCTGTGTGTGTATCTCTGTACGAGGGTATAGGGTATACAAGGACAAGTACTAATAGGGTAAACTTAAACTTGGGGCTGAAAATTGTTGTGAAGAGTCTGGGACTTGGAGAGGTTGGATTAATTATTCATCAAATAGACGGCGCTGCTTGCCATGCCGACGTCAGCTGTGCCTCTTTTTATCCTGTGCGTCCGCCTGTGCTGCCTCTGTCTGACCCGGAGCATGGATGCGGATGGAGAAAGAGTGGGCTCATGTCGCGGCCACATGTCGAGCCAAAGGATTCCCAGACTTACAAGACAATGACATGCGCGGCACCATTCTTCTTGGGGCCCGCCTTTGGGGACGCGTTGCTGTGTTTTTCCTGTGCTTTTCCTGTTTTTTTGCCTTCCTCTTCTTTACTCCGAGTTCAGTGTGTCGTTACTCTTTTCTTGACCTCCCACCAGTTCCCCCTCGGTCTACAAAGTACAGAGTGTACGCGCGCGTGCCACACATACACCCGGCCTCCCCCCCTGCCGCTGCACATAATTTGCCGGGTATTGTGGCAAAGAGGGGAAGCCACTAACAAGGCACCGACCAGGGCGGCCCAGAGAACCGCCGGGCCTCGTTCGGACTTATCCTCTGCGTTTACCGGTCCACTCTCACCACGAGACCACACGCTGAAACGGCGCGTGTGCAAGTTCACCTCTTTGGTTCATTCCTCCTCTTTCCAGATGGCGAGCTTTGTCCGCGTGGCCATGCGACTCCTCCGCTGGCCACGCAGCACCATGCGTTTCGTGCACTGAGGACGTCGGGCTGTCGGTGCCCCAAAGACACCGTCTCTCCGCTACCCTCGCGGACGAAAGAGAGACACAGCAACCCAAGACAGGACCAGTTCGGCTGCATTGGGCCCGACAGCGCCTGGCGACAACAAACGCCCGCTAGTATGATAGAAGACAGTCCTCACACAGAGCAATGATCCCATGTCAAGTTGCCAGATGAGCACGATGTATAGGTCTGCCATTCCTCAATTCGTGTTCTTGTGTTCCGTGTTCCGTGCTGGGTCTTTGAGTGACGGCATGCATGGTCATTAACATTTTCAGATACTTGCTCTCAGGCCAACAAACCCGCCACAGCCAGCCCTCTGCTTTCTCTGTGTCGTTGTGGCCGTATATAGTAGACTGTAGTGTGAGAGCACACTCTCGTAAAGGCATTCATACTATCACCCAATCCATCGAATCAATCTATTGCAACTCATACCACTCATACCAATTCATACCATCGTGCATCTATTCTCGTCAATCACCACACACCCACTCATGATATGGCCAAGCCCACGCTGGCCCTTATGGCCGCCCAGACAACGGCCAACCGAGGTCGCTGCCGCCTTTGCCGACAGCGTGAAGGCAAGAACAGTAAGTATCGTGCAATCGAGATGCATAACCCCGAACCCCATTTTGGCCCCTTTAGGCCTCCCGCTCTGTCAGAGCCTTGCTCCCTGACCACAATTAGGTCGTTCAGTCACCCCGTTGCATCAGCCCGGCCTAACAGGCATCGGCTTACACCTGACCGTTCATGGCCGCTGGCCGGCCCAGGTCCACCGGCCCACATCCCGTGACTCGCCTCGCGCACACAGGCCAAAGCTCGATGCCGTGGCCGCACGATATCCCGCATACCGACTGCCACCCGGACTCGTGCAAGGTCCGCACCTTCGTCATTGCGGCCGTTCGACCTCGCCCGAACCGTATGGCCTCTGTTCGCGCCGCCGCCCGCCGCCGCGCCGTTGCGGACACACTCGACCGACGTCGAACGTGCTCATCAACAATGCGGGCATCAGCACGCCCCGAGCGGCTGGCGGCCAAGACGCCCAACGCACCGAGGGACGCCAGTTCCTGCCACCACCTGGGCGTGTTCTGTGACGCTCTGCTACTCCGCTGTCGCGCGGCTCGTCACGTCTCTGAGGACAATACGAACAAGCCCGCCATTGTCAACCTCACCACCGGCCACATCTGTCGCCCGTGCGCTTCAGCGCTATCCTTCCGCCGCGACTTTCTACGACGTCCCCGACGCGAGAACCGCGCGCCCAGTGGCGTTCCTGCGCACCAAGGACGCACCCGGCTTCTGGCTATGCCCAGAGCAACGCCAACATCCTGCACCCCACCGACTTGCCACGCGCTGCAGCGCAGTTCCACAAGGTGAGCCGAGATCGCCGCCTCCGTTCCACCCCAGCACCATGAACGAGCTTCCCGTTTTCGACTCGACAGGAAGCCAGGAGACATAGCCAAGACGCCGGCCCGCATCGCCTGCCTGAAGACGCAGGACAGGCCGAACCACCTTTTTCGTTGCCCCCGCGGGGGCGATCCCAAGCTCGGCGCAGCAACGTTCGCCGGCGCGCACGCTCCTACCTGAGCGACTGCCAGCTGCCGCGACACATTGCAGGGCCATGCCCAGGAGTCACACGGCAAGCGGCTGTGGAGAGACAGAAGCTGTTGGCGTTACCGTGACCTGTAGATGAGACTTTCTCTGCCATGTAATGAAAAAGCCTGATATTATCGTGTAATATTATCGTGTGAGTTATTGCTTACTCATCTCAAAGAGTGAACGAGCTATTCGACTTGAAGCCGTATGAAAAGCCATCGAAATTCTGAGCTTACTCAGGATGCAATGAAATGCGAATGAGTGTAAATTTTGCGTAAATAAAGACTATAGACATTTACACCACAACTGACTTGCCCACCTCTATCCGTTCCTGTTGGAACATTCTTACACAAAATTCCCTGTCTTCTCTCTTCTCTTCCCCTTAACCTTACTCTGGCCAAACTTCGTCAGAATACATCCAACGGGCCCACCCCCCACCCCCCAGAGACCTTCGCCTCTCTCCTATTTCACCTTGACCCAGCTTACAGCTCGTCCGTCTCGTCAAGACGGTCCTCATAACCTCCCGCTTCTTGCTGCTGTAGAAGTGCTCATGCGGTACTTGCTTCTCACCGTCGAGCGGCTTGAAGTCGCATCAGCGCTGCTGGCCCTCCGCGCTCGAGCCTTCTCGCGGGATTTCTCGTCGGACCGCGCTCAATGCTGCCATCGGAACGCTGGGCCCGCATATTGAGGCCCGTTGTGTGAAGCGAAATGTCACGTCCCTCCTCCTTACCCGTGACGGGTCGCGTTGCTTGCGGATGTTGAACGCCCACAGCAGCCAGCCAATAGTGATCCACACCGCCCTGCGGCCAGCGCCCTGTGCCGCTTGCACACCCCGCCGGCCCACAAAGGTCAATATACCGCGGTCGCCCGGGAACGCGTCGCGTGCTGCCCTTGCCCTTGATGAAGCCTCGGTTCAAATCTGTCCGGGTCCGGGAACTCGCGCTCTGTTGTGGGGATGGCCACACGTTGCCCTGCACCCCACGTTTTCCACTCGGGGAAATGTACCAGCCCCTTAGTGGCTCTGCGTGGTGAGTGCGGCTGGCCGCGATAATGCCACGGACCGCCAGCGCAGCACTCCTTGACGAGTGCTTGACATACTCAGGCGCTGCTGGTCGTCGGTCGTCCCAGTCGGCGACCGCTGCGCCCACACACGGCGAGCTCGGCCTGGGCCTCTGCGCATGGCTCCGGAACGCGCAGCACGCGAGCACAAAGGTGATGATGCTGCTGCTGACGTGTCGGAGCCGGCGCCAAACGAGGTTGCCCGTGAGGCTCGAGACGCTCCCTCGGTGACAGCTGTACTTGTGGCCCTCGCCTGGCAGCGTCTCGGAAAACGGCTTGCGAGCGCGCCCGGCTGCGCTCCTCGGAAGGGACCTTGCCCGCGCCGCTGCTCGACGGACCCTCCGCGCCAGCTGTGCAGCAAAGAAGTCTTGTAGAGTGCCGGCCCTTTTGCGCGGTTGCCAGGCCGCGGAACCACGGGCACTCCAGCGCGGAACTTGGCCAGGATGGGAACGTCTCGCCAGACAGGAGCATGGGAACGACTTGCCGGGCACGTTGACGGTCGCGCGCAGCTGCATCCAGCCAATGACCTCAGTGTATGATGGTTCGTGAGAACGAGCCACGCGGCGCAAAGGCTGAGCACCGACCACGACGCTCGTCGCGTAGCGCTCGAGGTGCTTCACGTACTCGCAGCTCCCCAGAAAGTCCAGCGCCACCACCTCCTCGTGTTCTGCACGTCGCGTACCGCCGCACGCTCTGGATGCCCAGCGCCCAGGTGCATCAGCTTGCGGTAGCACGCGCCAAGTCTCGCGCTCCGTTTTTTCGCACGCCGCATCCGATCACCAGGTTGGACTGGTCCCGTGCCCAGCTCGCCAAACCACATGCGCGCCGCACGCGTAATCTGTCCTCTTCCAGGATCTCGTTGCGCGCACCACGCGTCGTTGATCCACCACCTTCGGGTTTCGTCCGATCCAGAACGTGATTCAGCGGCGCTGGTACTGCTCGACAGCTTCTCCAGTAATCCACGGCCTTTTCTTGGCAACCGACAGAACGTTCCTGTTTGCGACCAATGGGCAGCGGAACGGCCCGGCGCAGCGCGAAGCGCACGGATACAGCACGCCGCGATAGTCGACGACAGCGGCCGGCCAGCGCGCCGTCAGCACCCAGCACCACGTGTGATTTGCCGCGTCATAAGCCAGCTGCTTGGCAGCGCACCAGCGAGAGGTGCGCGGGAACACGTCGACGATCATGGGCTTGGTGTGGTTCGTATGTGGGTTGATATGTGGCGTTTGGTCGATGTCTTTTTGCCGGCAGATATATGGGTACCCAAAAGACCTCACGCTGATGAAGCCGGGCCGAGTTTGTGCGGAGGATAAGAGAGAAATAGTATGGCTGTTACTTTTATTTTACCGTGGCAGAAGGTATAATATTCGCAGGCCCGGGTTCTTAAGAAGAAACGGGAATGAAGGTAAAATAGAAAATGGAAAAGTGGGAACGAAGGACGGATGACGGATGACGATGACGAGATGCAGAAAAAATAACAAGTAAAAAGACAGGAGAGAGCAAAAAAGCCGTTCCGTTTAAACAGACAATTTTTTACCCCCGATTTGAAGACGCTGACTTTATCCGCTCCTGTGCATCAGCCCGGCAAATATGAAAAATGCGACGTTCAGGTACGAGGTCGAGGAGCGAGGAGCGAGCTGCGGCTTGAACTTATTTCGTTCCTTCATTCCCAGTCCTCAAAGGGGAGACGTCCAAAATAGACTGATGAAAGAACTCGATGAGAACTGATGAGACTGGATGAGAGAAGAGACTAGAAACGGCACTGCATATCCAGGACGCCGAACAGTGAGCACTGTTCCACCGACATACAAAGAGCCAGTAGCAAGCATGTAGGCCAGGATAATCAATACGTTAGAGCAAGAATTCACGCTTACGAATGCACAATGCACGTTCTACCGATGCCGTGCCCAAGTTCAGTCTGTTGTGATGTCGTCTTCGACGCCGGTGTTCCGATCGCAGGAACATGAGCAGCACGGCAGAGAGCAGAGGGTCAGCGGCTGGAAGCAAACAAGAGGAATGGGGAACAATAAAGAACGTCATACGGCAGACGGAGGACGCAGAAAGACGAGTGGCATGGTCTGCAGCTGACCTCTGCGGTTCGGCTTGCCTGTCCGAGTATCTGCCAAGATGTGCCTCCTTTTGCACTCCGTTTCACTGGCCGTTGAAAACAAGCGTTCTGTTGTCTCCGAGACAGTATTCCTCTGCTCTCGCCTTTCTTTTTCCTGTTTTTTTCTTTTTCTTTTTCTTTTTCTTAGTTCGTCAGACAATGCTCCTCGTGTTTATAGTTCCTTATTTTTGTTCGTTTGAATATTCTTTTCCTCCTTCCATCAACCAAAAGACCCAAGACATTTGTCTGAAAACCCCCTCCCCGGGCCCTGACCATGCTGGCAAACGTACATGATATTCGCTTGGTTGGACAGCCAGAGGCGATTCCGCTAAAATAGAGCCGACTGTAAAAAAAAAAAAAAAAAAAAAAAAAAAAAAAAAAAAAAAAAAAAAAAAAAAAAAAAAAAAAAAAAAAAAAAAAATAAAAAAAAAAATAAAAAAAAAAAAAAAAAAAAAAAAAAAAAAAAAAAAAAAAAAAAAAAAAAAAAAAAAAGAAAAAAAATAAAAAAAAAAAAAAAAAAAAGAAAAAAAAAAAAAAAAAAAAAAAAAAAAAAAAATAAAAAAAATAAAAAAAATTTTTGCCATTTGTTGGGTTATCTGCCAGCCCCACACTCCTCATGCTTTTGATAGTTCCAAATGTCGACTCCTTTTACCGACACCTCGGCCTAGCCAGCCCCAGGTCCTCTTTCTTTTGCTGTCATTGCGCACCAGCAGTCATCAGGTTGCTGCGTCCCTGTGGCCAGATGTCGCTGTGGCAGAATGTCGTTACTCGTTACGTGTTGCGCTCGTTAGGATGTTAGCGCCCAGGCCCGCTAGCCGGAAAGAACAGAGGGTTACAGTGGGAAGAGGGCCCGTGCATGGGGAAAATGAAGGGCAAAAAGGTGAGGATAGACCCAAAAACCAGCGAATACCCTGTCCAAGAGAAGAAAGCCGAGCCTAAAGACAAAAAGATAAACACGTCGGCAGAGACGAGCGATTCAAGAGCGTCAAAGCAATAGGCCACGAATAGCACGCGGCAAAGCCTCAGCCCACCGACGCTCGACACGTCAAAACGCGGGTCGCTGGTCTGGCGTCTCCGGCGCCCTACCTAAACCCACTAAAACCCACTACGGGGTCCCCCTTTACACGGATTCGTCCGTCCGAAAAAACGTAACGCAGCACAGTGCATTGGGCCCTTCGCTATCTCATGTTCCCCAACAGAGCCAACCTATGCACTTACCAGCTTCTCGTCATGTGCTCTTTGCTCTTCTGGCGTATCACCCAAAGATTTCTCGTCTCGTACTCTGGTCGAATGCATCCCCCAGAAACAAAGGCCGGCATGGGACTGCCCCAGATCGACCACCTGGAACCCTTGGACATGCTGGAAGAGATGGCGGAGGCGTTCTGACAGAATGCCTCTCTCCGCACGCTCATGCCTCTGTCGCTTGTTTCTTTCTTCCGCAGCGATTGCTATCGCAATGTCTGATTAGGTGAAAGATGTGAGCAGTAAGGTACGCGAAGTGCCCACCCAAGAGTCATACGGACAAGTGCCCAGAGAGATAATGAGGGAGAGGCGGATGAAAGAGAGTGCTATGCGACTGGTCTTTCCTTATGCCTTGCTGGTCCATCTACACAATGCAGCTGCACAGAGAAACAAGGTAAATAGAGACCAGCAGAAACACAGAGTACCTTCGAGAAAAACCAGAAGACAGCGCCCCTGCCCTATTAGAGATGCAGATGTCATACGACATTCCCGCCCGGGGGGTTCCAACGATTCCAATGCATGGTATATCTAAGCCTGATTGCCATGCGTTGCGTCATTATCCAAGCTAAGAGGGTACCAGGCCCGGAAGAGAAGTAGCCAGATCAACCGTGTTTGATGCCACCATCCTCTATCCCTGCGTACTCCTTTTGATAGAGGCCGCTACGCTAGGCCCACACTTCAGACCCAACACAGTCGTCCCTAACGTTCTGGCCTAGCTCCGTTGCCCCTCTTTTGGCGTGATCTTCTCTCGCCCTCCTTGCGCCCCATTATATCTATCTATATCTTCGAAGGTCAGCCTATATTGGGTTTGGTTCAAAGGTACATCGATACCTCCTCTTTCTAAATTGCGGTTGCGCACCAATTGTCCAGCATCTATATCCCTATCTATATCTCTTCTCTCCCCTGCTCTTCATCGACTCCATTGACTTTCGCTAATATATCTCTCTCTCTATTGATCCAGGTTTGCTCGTCCTGCCATCGTCTACAAGGCCGACTTTGTCTGCCTCAACCGTTTGCCTAGTGTCGAGCCACCCATTGTGCATGATCTCTGTGCGCCATCCCTCCCCCTTGCTGCATGTATAAGCTTGCATGATGGCGTCACGGACACCAAGAGAAAGAAAAGAGGCACGCGGACATTGTAAAAAGCAAGGGCCTTGCAAAAAGTTGTACCCTCCATTTCTACAGAACACGCTTTTGCCCAGTTTGCCTTGTCTCGCACAAAACCTCTCGTTCGTGGTTGACACATTGATGTCGCTATCTCTCTACTCTCTCTGTCCATCCTCGCCTACAAATAGGCAATTTCGACATGGGATACGGCGTACGGTAGTTCTCTCTCTATCTGCAGCTCCTCATCGTCACTTCTGTCCCTCTCTTTGCCTTTGCCTTCTTGATACATCCCCTCGATCTCCCCTCACGATCTCGCGCTGCCAATATTGACAAAAAAGCTTAGGAATAATTGAGCTAACAGACCCAAAAGGACGCTTGTCCGTGGTGCAACAGCTCTTCGACGGAGAAACAGTTTCAGATCCCACAACGGCATCGATTGCAGCACAAAACCAGCAACTCTAACCGTACCATTTTCTCGTCCCTCTTCCTCTGTCTCCCCAAAGCTTGCCCCAGACTTTTTCTGCTTCCCTCCGCGACTTCGGACCGAGGTTTCCAACCTATCTCCCAGAGAGTCCCACCAATCTACTAGCCCCCACTTTTTTCTTCTTTCTTTTCTTGCCTGTCCCTATTATTTGCCTTCTATTATCTATCCTTCATTATCATTCCTCTTTCATTCTCTGTTCTTGTCTGTTTCTATCCCTTTTGGGCCTTTCTCTCCTCTCCACCGGGTACTTTCCTCACCACTCTGTTGCACCCTTGCTACACATCTCTGGCAACCCTCGATCCTCGCGTCCCACTGTTCCCCCATATTGTCTCTTACTTATATCCCAGCTGTTCGTCCAAATATACGACGAAACAAGAAGAAAGGAGAAAAAAACTCACTACAAAGACCCGCTGGTCCTCTCCCCGTTCTGCTTCTTTTCCCACTGTATGTTCCCCGGCCCGCTCCCCATTCAGTCATCCCCTTTAATTGTTTTTCATGTCTTTTTCTTCTCTTTCTTTTCTCCTTGCCCGCCCTTCAGTCGTGTTGTCCTTTTGCATCTCACCCATCGCTGTTTGTTTACTTTCGCATCCTCTTTGTGGAAAGTACTTACGAAGCAGCTCGTCGAACGCAAAACCAGAAAACACATTAGCATCTCACCGGCGTGCCTCGTCAGCACTAGACCCAACTGTCAACGAGCCATCCGCCTATAGTTCTCTCTATATCTACTATAGTTTATCTACTCTCTACTCTCTCATTATCTCTCCCCTAATCCGTCTGGCTTCCATCTCATGGGCTACCCACAAAAGAATGCTCTCCCGTGGCTGGCGTGAGAACGAGCACCAGATCGAGGCCAAACCAGCGGGCGTGACAGCCCCATAATTGCCAACGGAGTCGGGGCCTGATTGTGCACATCGCCCGTCGAAGGAGACACCACCGGCGCAATGATTCCCCGATCACCTGGAAAAGTTCTGGTCTGGCTGCCTGTCTACGTCTCATGCTCGCATGGGTGCCCGTTCCAGTATGGCGTCGACTTTGGTCTCATCAGCGGTCTGCAGGCCATGCGGGCTTCTTGAAGGTACATTTCACATTTCCCACCGCCGCTGCCACTATATCCTGGCCGCTCTCATCTTCCCGTGCTGACAGCGTCCTAGATCTTTGGATATGTAATCACCACGGACCCGCCCACGTACGGCCTGCAGACGGACCGCCAGCAGCTTCATCTCGTCGCTGATGGTGCTGGGAGCGTTCCTCAGTTCCGGCTTTGCCGGCCCCACGCGCGCGCTTACATTGGCCGCAAGATGTGCATCTGGAGCGCCATTGTGCTGTGCATCGTCGCCAACGTCATCATGATGACAGCCACCAACATTGGCGCCATGTACGCCGGCCGCCTGCCTCATCGGCCTCGCCAACGGCATGCTCATGACGTACTCGCAGCTCTACATCCAGGAGTGTGCCCCGGCCAAGTTACCGCGGCATGATGATCTCGGCCTTCCAGGTGTGGGACATCGGTGGGCTCGCTCGTCGGCACCATCATTGACAACTTTACCGCGCCATCGAGGGCAAGAACTCGTTACATTATCCCGCTGGCCATCATCTACGTGATTCCCGGCCTACTGTTCATTGCCCTATTCCTCATCCCCGAGAGCCCCCGCTGGCTGATGGACCAGGGCAAGTACGACCAGGCCCGCAAGGCTTTGCACTGGCTGCGCCCTTACCCGGCGGACGTCGTCGAGGCCGAGGCCCAGGAGATCCAGGACGGCCTCGAGGCCGAGCGCGCGCTCAACGCGGCGTGACCCTCATGGACCTCGTCCGCAGCCCCATTGACCGCCGCCGCACGCTCGTCGCCATTGGCGCGCTGTCCCACGCAGGGAGCGTCGGGCGCCATGTACATGATCGCCTACGGCACGTACTTTTTCGAGCAGGCCGGCGTCGGCCAGCCCTTCCAGAACTCGTGCATCCTGTCGGGCGTCGGCGTCGCGGTGATCCTGATCAACTCGGCCGTCATCACACGCATCGGCCGTCGCCGCGTCTTTTTGACCAACGGGCCTCACCATCTGCGCCTTTTCGCAGCTCTTCACGGCCATTATCTACACGGTCAAGCCCGGCTCCGAAAGCGCTGGCAAGGCCATCGTGGCCTTTGGTGTCATCTACATTGTCGGCTACACGGCCTCGTGTGTCGTACGCGTGGCTGTCGGCGGCGAGCTGCCGTCGCAGCGTCTGCGCTCGCTCACGTTTGGCGTGGCCACGGCCGTGGGCTTCTTCATGGCGTGGCTGGCCACGTTCACCGCGCCCTACTTTATCAACCCCACGTCTCTCAACTGGGGTCCCAAGTACGGCTACATCTGGTTCCCGTCGTGTCTCATTGCCGCGTAAGTCGTATCCTCGGACTGTTAGCCGTGATTGTTGATGAAGATGCTGGGAGAACTGTTTGACTAACCTCTATCCTCCAGCCTCTGGATCTACCTCTACCTGCCCGAGGTCAAGAACCGCACTCTTGAGGAGATTGATGAAATGGTACGTCTGTTGTCCCTTGCCTTGTATATTTTCTTCGTCTGCCACACGCTCACTGACAATCACCAGTTCATGGCCAAGCTCCCTGCTCGCCAGTTCCGCCACTACGAGTGCGTCGGCCCGCAACATGCACGTCAACGAGAAGGCCGCGGCCGTCGAGGTCGAGAACGTCGAGAACGGCACTGTCACCGAGTAAGATGTCATGATAATGGCAGAGAATATTCGAAAGAGAGAGCCGCTCTTTCCCTTTCCTATACCTTTCTGCAATTTTTCTTTTCTTTTGCTTTTCTGTTATCTGCTCATCTCTGTTTTGATATGTAAAATACCCGGGCCAGCGTATGGGGACCATACGTGGTCAGGAATTTTCGCATAAAAGGTTCTCATGTTTTGTTTTCTGCCTTTCTGCTTTTCTGCTCATCTGCTCTTCTGTTACTCTTTCCGTTGCTTTTCGTTTGCTTTTCTTTCCTTTTCTTTGCTGTTATCGCATTTGTGGTTCTACGTAAAATACCCAGGCCAGCGTATGGGGACCATACGTGGTCCGGATTTTCTACGAAGGCTATGTTACTGATTTTATTGTTTCTCTCTTCCTTCTTTTCTCTTCTCTCCATTCACTCATTCACTCTTTACTTTATTTAATAACACGAGGACCCCTCCAAAAGGGCACAAAACAATACAAAAATACGCAGAGACTCGTGTGAGGCTCTCTTTCTGTCCTCGCATACTCCGTACATGGACATGCTTTCATCCATGACAGTAAGAATAAAGTGTGTCCAGAAAATTCCCTCGCTTGTCTCCGCAGCCAAGCGTCCGCCACGGCCGTTTCTTCCCCAACCTCCAGCCACACGATGAACACGTGCCAGAAAACAGGACAAAAATAATCAAAAAACAACCGAAAATGGAGCATGGCAAAAGAGAACGGACTCGGCAGGACAAGTGCTGAACAAGTTTTGGTAAAAAGGCCCCAACACCACCCTCCCGGCGCGTAGTCGTGCACCCTGATTCCCCAGCCGCCAACCCAATCAGCGTCAGGAACAGTGTGCTGCTGTGCGTGGGCGGGCCCGACGAGCGTCCAGCGCTGCATGATTGGCCGGACGGCTGCTGTCCAGCGGCCAATCCCGTGCACGAGAACCACTAGCTCGCCAAACCACTTACACCACAACGCCCGCCAAAGCCCGTCAGCAGCGCTCGTGGGCGTCTGCGCGGGAAAGGAACATCCCAACACCACTCTCGTGCGCTTCGAGGACTGTCAAATGGATGAGGAAAAGATACCGAGAGGCGAAACAAGGCGAAGCGATAAAGGATTCTGTCGGCAAGATGGTGTGGAGAGACAAGCCAGGCCAGGCCATCTCCTCGCTACGGCTGGACTGAAAAGGGAAATCCAGGGAAATGTAGGAGATCCAGAAATGTCCAGACATGCACACAATTGCGTTTATTTGCATCTTCCTGTGCTGATCCTCCAACTAGTCGGATCCTCGGGAGATCAATGGACGCTGTCGAGCAATCATGTCAGCCCATGCTGTGGCTGTTGTGATGCTGGTATTTGTTTTTAGCATTGCCTTCCTTTGCTTTTGGCCCTTTTCTTCTTTTGTGAAATGTGATGGGCCGACTTGGCCCTCGCGACCACGCATGCCGGGCACTGCTTCTGCTTGTTTATCGTTTCCCCTCTCTTGTCTATTTTTGTGTCTCTGTTCTTCCCTCTTCTCTCGGCTGTCTTTTATATCCTCTGCACCGCTATCTTTCTCTTCCATCTCTCATCCATCTCTCTCCCTTTTCTTCCTTTCCCTCTCTTCTCTTGACGCAAAACACATTGTCCGTTCGCCATCAAAGCCGCCCACCCCCTCCTCCAATGTCGGCTCCGCCCCGGCTTCCTCGACGACTGCCACCGCAACGATGCAGCCAGGAGGCCAGCTCGCGTGTGCCATGTGGGCCATGACCGTGCTCTGCACCGCCCTCGTCGCCCTCCGCCTCTACACCCGCATCCGCCTTGTCCGCTTCGTCGGTGCCGAAGACTATCTGTTTGCCGCCACCGGCCTCTTTTTTCTTGTCTTCACCTGCGCCATCCAGTCGCCGTCCACTTTGGGCTGGCCAGAGCTTCTGGAGCCTGAGCCTACAGAGCTCGTCCGACGCCATCTTCTGGACGTATGTCGCCAACACGTTTGCCATTACCGGCAACGCCATGGCCAAGCTAACCATGGGCATGTTCCTGCTGCGCGTCGTGCAGCTGCGCTGGCACAAGTTGGCGCTGTGGTGCCTTGTCGGCGTGACGGCGAGCACGTCCATTACGCTGGTCATTATGCTCTGGAACCAGTCGACGCCCGTCAAGATGAGCTGGGACCCTTTCCGGACACCGGGAGTGTGGAAGATCCGCATCCAGCCGATGAGTGTTGGGCTGGGCGTGTGGTCGAGCGCCTGTGATTTCTTTTTTGCTGCGTTTCCGTGGCTGTTTATCTGGTCGCTGCGGATGCAGCGCCGCGAGAAGATTATGCTTGCCAGCGGCATGAGTCTGGGCGTTATGTGCGTGGGACCTTTCCTCTCTCCCATTCTCTACATTCACATTCTACTTTCTCGCCGTTGTCATATTCGTCATGAGAATCGCCCATACTAACATGTCAACAGTGCCGGCGCTTGCGGCATTGTTCGTACCGTTGTCCTCGCCCGTCTCAACGTCTTGAACTACACATGTACGTTTTGCTCTCCCGTCAAAGCCACTTCTTTATCTCTGTTTTTTGTCCTTTTTTGTAAGACCTTCCGCAGCCCAACCATCACTGACATTGCAGTGACCTTTGTCACTTATTTTGCCTGGGCCGCCGCCGAGATCGCCGTCGCCATGGTCTGCCTCGCCATCCCCACCCTCCGGCCCCTCTACCTCCGCCATCGCGGCCTCGCCGTCAACAGCACCCACCGTCCCCATCCTGCCGACGACGTCTTGCCACAGTTTACCATGTGCGAGCCTGAGCCTGTGGCGCTGCCGCCGGCCAAAGCAGTCGACCTGGAGTCGGGCTTCAGCACGTCCGAGAGTACTCCCGACAATACGCCCAGTGGCACGCCGGGCAGCGTGCAAGATGAAAAGTTTGACAGTGTCTCGGAGGTGGAGATTCTGCCCAGCCGGCTGTCACGAGCATACATCAACCGTGGCCAGGACAGTGTTGATGAGATCCTGGGGCTGTATGGCCAGAACTATGCTCAGAGTGGCCAGGGCCACGGGCAGATATGGATCAAAAACGAGGTGTCTGTGCAGGAGACAGTCTCGCAGAATTGGCCATTGAAGGAGTGAATCTGTGAAGGGGAAAGAAGTGTAGACTGCATCGCAAGATGGATTAGAACATGATTTATGATATTCCCCGGTTGATTCTGTTGATTTAATTTAAGAAGAAGCAATGATAAGTGTTTGTGTTTTTTTTTAAAAAAAAAATAGGAAAAAAAGCCGGGCACCACGAGTTTCAACAATTTTTTTTTCCTTTATTTGTCAGACTTCCCTCAAGACTTACAGTTGACGTAAAAATAAAGGAACCCCTACAACACGCGCCATCAAAAGAAAGTCCACAGCATATCTCGCAAAAAGTCAAAAAGAAAACGATCCAGGCAGGGATCGAACCTGCAATCTCTTGGTTTCGTAGCCAAGCGCCTTGCCATTTGGCCACTGGACCCGTTTGATGGCACATACTGCTTGCTAGCTTACATATATGGTGGGATGTAGTTTGCTGACTAAGACTGAAATACGCGTCAACAGACCGTCTTCATTCTGTAAGATACTGTATGCCAATCTATGTGTATAGCTCCCCTTGATCCTCGCGGAAGCCTTGCTAATCAAAGTATTCGTTATTCCATGTAGTCGTAGTCGTGATTCATAAAGTTGAAGAGCCGCCTTCTCCATCGCCACGCCCAACAACCCCTTCCCCTGCCGTGTCCTACTCGTAGAGATGCCACGCGCCGCGACGCGACGACGACGTGGCGGCCCGCTGCTTGGTGCTCTCCACGAGCCGCTGCAGCTCCGCCGCGCTCGCCAGCTCCCAGCGCTGGAACGTCTTGCCGTCCTTCCAGACCACGACGCGCAGGCCGCCCAGGTACTTTTCCATGGCGCGCGACGGCAGGTCGTCAGACACGATGAGCACGGCCATGGCGCGGCGCTGGAGGAGGGTGAGGCGCTTCTCGCGCACGAGGTAGCGTTCCATGACGCGGGCGCTCTCAAAGGACCAGGCATTGAGGGCAAAGGGCAGGGCGGCCGTCTCGCGGTAGAGCTGGCGACAGACGGCGGCGAGGGGCGTCAAGCATCGGGGAGCGGTGTCGACGACTTGCGCCCCGTCTTTGTGTATGACCGACAGGCCTTTTTGGACCAGGCATCCTGGTCGACGTCGAGGGCCACGGCATAAAACTCGCCGCACGTGTCGGCGGCGTCCGTGGAGAGGACGAAAATGCGGACGAGGATGGCGATGGGGACGAGGGTGAGGCCGGTGTTGATGTTGTGTTGTCTTGGTATTGCCGTTGCCGGGTGCGGTCTTGCGGTGGCGCCAGGGCCGATAGCGAACGTGGATCTGGCCGACAGTCAGGACGAGACCGTAGATGCGGTTGCGGAGCTCTGGCGGCAGCCGCAGAAGCGGCGATTCATCGGCGTTGCGATGCCATCTGGAGAGAGACGGAGTCGATGTTAGTGAGAGGCCAACAGATGCACAGGGCTTCAGTGGAGATAGGGGCTGCCAGTGAGGAGTGCTAGGTGCTGTAGGGCATCTGCGTGCAACGTACAATTCGCACTCGAGTGTGTCGGGCGTTGGATCAGAAGAGACATGCGCGGGTTTGCGTCGCCGCTTCTCTTGCCGAAGCTGCATGATGGAATGGCGGTACTCCGTACAGGAGAAGGAAAGGAGAGAAAGGAAAGCAGCTGTGAATTGAAGTTGGCATTCGCAAACAATAGCAGCCCCTGGCGAAACGGACCCCTGTAGCGTCCCGTTGCTTAGCGGCCCTGGGGGTTTGGTCGCTGCAATATCGATGGCATTCTGTCACGTCTTATTTGCATACGGAGTATAGAGTACAGACGGAGTACATCCAGTCTAGACGAGACAATAATATTAAGTTTAAAGTCGAGTCAAAAGACTGCGTTTCGCATGTGGGCGTCTGGAAGCGGACCTCCAGTCCAGCGTGGCCAGCCTTGACGCGCCTTCCTTTGCAGGCAACGAGCCAATCGCAGACTTACTGCCGAGTGCGATTCAGCCTTGACAATGGCAGCCCAGCGTCTCGATTACGCCCGACAGTCGTGACTCTTTCATCTTCTCACCCCCCTCTCAGTCTGCAAGCTCGGGTCAAACATACTCTACTCTTGACGAATCTCATCCGCAATGCCTCCTCTCACCCCCCAGCCGCCGCCGTTGCTCAGTTTATCAGTGCGCCAGACCGGCCGGCTTTCCAGTATGCCTCGCGGCTGTTCCTCGCAGGCACTACGCCCGTCAAGCCCGACGACAAGGGCGGCAGCAGCGCGGCAGCCAGAGCCGCGTTGTCGACTGGCGCGCCATCGTGTGTGCAGCCATACGCGACATGCCGGTCACCGTGCTGGACCCGCTCCGCGGCGACTGGGACGGCTCGTGGAAGGAGGATCCGTCCGTTCCTGCCATTCCGCCAGCAGGTTGAGTGGGAGCTGGAGATGCAGGAGCGGTCGACGCTGACGGCGTTCTTCTTTGACCCAGGCAGGGACGGTTCGGCGAGTCTGCTGGAGCTGGGCCTCTGTCCTTGGCAGGAACGCGGCCAGGGCCCTTGTTGGCTGTCCGCCAGGCTACGTCAAGCACGGCAACGTGCTGACCACCTGCGCCCGCTACAACGTCCCTGTATTTGACTCGCCAGAGGCGTTGGCCGGCGCGGTGAGGGAGGCTCTGTCGGAGGCCGGGAGGAAGGGAAAGCAGCTGTGAAGAGTATGGTGTGCAGGTTTTTTTTTTTTTTTCTTTTTTAAAAAGAATCCATTATTTCAACAGGGTCTGACAGAAAAAGTGGTGATGCAAGGGGCTTCCTCTGCACTCCTCATTTGCTGGTGGCTGGTTGTCTTTCAGCCTTGAACCCTTCAGGCTTCTCCACACTGCGCGCGGGCAAAGTGATAGCGTACGTAGTTACCGGCGTGACAGCCTGGCGCCTGGTTTAAAGGTGGCCCTAAGCGGCCCAGAACGTTCTTAATTGCCCGCTAAAAAGTCCCACTAACGCCACCGCCCAGCCCCGCGCCTACCCCCAAAAATCGCATTCCCACGAGACTTTCTCGGCCCCTGTCTTTGGCAATCCAACGAACCCTCTTTGAACGTCGCCATTGACCGTTCATACTCAAATCCCCTGCCACCATTTACCCTTGACAAGAGAGAGAGATCTACACAGTTTTCTTGACCACCCGATAGTATTGTTTTTTTTTTGATATTTTCTTCAGCATCGACAGCATACACACATTCGTTCCACAGCCTCGCCTCCCTTTTCTCCTCATCCCTTCCTCACACCTCTCCGTCCTCCCCCCCTTTGTCGACACCACACGCCGCCATGGACGAGCAGTTTGGCGGTCGCACCGACGACGACCTCTTTTCCGACGACTTTGAGCCCGTCCAGCCGCCTGCCGCCTCCCGTCGCCGCCCCGGAACCGCCGCCTGTCGTCCCTGCGCCGACTGCCACCGCGCCTGCGCGCCGGTGAACGAGCAGCAAGCGTCAAATGCGCCGGCTGCGCAGCAGGCCCAAAGGCCGCAGAAAACGGCCACGGGCATGGCCATGGAAACGGCACCGACTCGCCCTCCTCGGGCGGAGGCGGCGCAAACGCGCCAGGGTTCCCTCGCGACGCAACCGCCAGTCAAAGCCGCGAACAAGCAATGGTGGCGCGCCGAAAGCAGCAGCAGCAGCAGCAGCAGCAGCTTCTGCAGCTGCCTCGCCTTCGCCAGCCACAGTTATCACGACATCCAGTGCTCCGACACCGCCTGTGGAACCTCCCAAGCCCGCCGCAGCACCCCCACCATCCCTGGCGCAGTCACGACACAACCGGCTACCCACACCTCCTGCACCTGCACCCCCAGTCGCGCTGCCTGGCTCGACATCCGCATCCACACCAGGACCGGCCGGTGATGGAAGTACTTCCTCGCCTGCCCTTGCATCAGCAGGTGCTTCGCCGGCTCCACAACAGCCGAGAGCAGGCCCAAAGCCGTCAAGAAGAGGACGTGGCGGCGGCATGCACAGGGCAAGGATAAGGATGCGCCTGGCAAAGGGTCGCCTGCGCCAGGCAAACGCCAACAACAACAACAACAACAACAACCAAAAGGCGAATGGCAATGGCGAGCAACAGCCTGCCACACAAAAGCAAAGACAGCAGAGACAGCCGAAGCAGCAACAGCAGCAGCAGCAAGGACAGGCTCACGCCAAGGCGGCAAAGGACGAGGCACCATTGCCTCCAGCAGCACCCAAGGCTGCACGGAATGGCAACAAGGGCGGCCATGGAGGAAACGGTGCCAAGGGCGCCGAGGCGGCCGACACTGCCAATGGTGGTGGTGGCGGCACCGGCACGGGCCCCAACGCACGCACCCAGTCCGGCGCCAACCCGCGCACAACGCCTGACCGAAGCCGAGCTCGAGACCAAGATGAACGCTATGCCGTCTGGCGGCCGAGGAAAAGACGCGCCGCTTCGAGCAGGCCCAGCGCGAACGAGCGCGACCACGACCTTGCCATGGCCAAGGGCCGCGAAGAGGCGCGCAAGCGCAAGGCCGCCGAGGAGGAGAAGCGCAAGCGCAGCGAAGAGGACCGCCGCCGGCTCGAGGACGAGCGCGCAACGCAACCCGCGACCGCAAGCTCAAGGCCATGGGCGTGAACGACGGCAACTGGGACGAGGGCAAGGACAAGGAGGGCGGCCAGGGCGGCCAAGGTGGCCAAGGTGGCCAGAGCGGTCCTGGCGCGAATGCGGGCATGAGGGGATCAAACGGCACGCGGCAGGTATTCTGCCCATTGCGAATGCATCTGCCGTCACGGCCAAGCCAGAGCCCAGTCCTACCTCGGGCCGTGGTGGCGGGCGAGGCGGTCGTGGCGAGCGAGGTGACAGAGGCGGACGCGGTGGCCGCGGTGGTGGTGGTGGTGGCCGCAACGGCAGCGGCCGTATCCAGTTCAACGATGCCGGCAGCATTGGCGCCGATATTGCCGAGTGGGTGCACGGCACGGCCGAGCCGTCGACGATGGTGCCGCCGAGCCCTGGACCCTCGGACAATGCGTTCCCGTCGCTGCCCGGCGGAAAGGGCATCGTCTGCAGCCGAGCCAGCTGCGGCAGCGGTTGGCAATGGTAGCACTGCTCCTGCAGAGCTGACCCTATGTCGCAAAGGTCGCCTGCTAACAAGGCACCGGCACCGGCAGAGGAGACCAAGGCGCCCAAACCAGCCCAAGGGCCCCAAAGAAAGCTCAACTTCCCCCCTCTGCCGAGCATGCCTGCTGTTGGTGCATGGACGAGGAAGTTGAAGAAGCAGAGCGCAACGGAGCAGCCTAGGTGCCGTGATACTCTCTCCCTTGTGTCTTGAATTTGTATAGGAAGTTGAAGGGTTGGTTCAATTGCTGGATTGGCCATCTCTACCGGGTTGTTTGCGTTCATTTTAAGGGTTAACGCTTTTTGGGCTTACTTTCTTATTTATTATGCGTCATTGTTCACATTGGATCTCGCTCCTTTCGAAATACTCGCCTTGGTCATCAATCCAGTCTGTAATCGTTGGGATGGCTGTTGCTGTAGCTTGGCTACCCTGAAAACGGGGAAAAAGATAGCACAAATGCACATTATTCATGCACATTTTACCAAGACAGATTAGATTTTAGATTCCCTTTAAATAATCATTTTTATAGTCCCAATTCCCAATGTGAACCCAACCCAAACGCCTCGAAGCAAAACGCAATACGGCACCTCGCCTGGGTACAATATTGTCAAACACAGACCTGGCAGACAGTCCTACAACCAATTACAGAGACTGGTGTCACCCGTCCTACCATCGCTGCCTGTTCCTCCGTCCTCACCACCCGCCTCCGCCACCGCTGCGCGGCCCCCGTGACCGGCCCCAGTCGCCGTAGCCGCCCGCCCGACGAGTTGGGCGTCGCGCTGCCCTCGCCGTGGTCACTGCCGTGGTCACCGCCGCCGCCGCCGCTGCTGTTGCCACCAACACTGCCACAGACAACGACGGCCGCTGGTGCCTCGACCGCCACCCGGGCCGCCGCGCCACCTTCCTTGGACAGCGTTTTCGTACGTCTTTGCGCATCTGCGCGTAGCCCAGGTGGCATCTTCATAAAAGTGGTCGGCCAGCCGGCGGTCGTTGTCGAGCCGGCTCAGGTACGCGCCGCACACGTCGCCACACCTGCAGCTTTGGTGGCCCGAGGGCCCGCTGGTGGTCGCTCAGCGCCTTGAGCTCTTTTTTCGCGGTCGACGCGCACCTGCGTGGTCTGGCGCACCCTGAGCAGCTCGTCCATGGCCAGCCCCGACCAGCCCGGCCTCGCCCAGCACCTCGACCTCGGACCAGCCCCTGCGCAATGCTGTCGTTGAGCTCGTTGATGGCGCGCAGCAGCACGTTTGTCTGGCGGATCTCGTCGGGCGTCTTGTCGAGGGCGGCGCTGGGCGATCTCGATGCGGCGGGTTGCACTCCTCAATGTTACTTTTGCAGGTCGCGGCATGTAGTCGTAGTCGAAGCCGTACTTGGCCTTTTTCGGCCGGCGACAGCGCCTCGTACATCGGCCTTGAGCGCGTCGGCGTGAACCTTGGGGCACATGCCGATGGTCCTGCTTGGTGTTGGTGAAGAGGTCGTGGGGACAGGTGCCGGCAAGTGTCAGGAGCGGCAGACCTTGGGGTCGTTGAGGGACATTTGGGCGCCACGCGACGTGACGCCGCCGCCCATAAGCTGCTCTGTGGGAGGGGGAGGAAGGGTTAGTACATGAGGGCACAGGTGGGAAAGAGAAGAACAAGGGGGGAGGGAGGGGCGAGGGGGCGAGGAGGAGAGAAAAACGAGCATCGCGAACAAGGAAACGTACCGAGCAGCTTTCTTTGCTCGGCGGCCATGGTGTCGACGGTCGCAGAGACAACCGTGTAGAAGATGGAGATCGTGTAGCCGGGCAATGGAAGGTATCTCGAACTCGTCTGCTGGTGGTCGTTGTCGTCGTGCAAAGTTGGTGATGTCAACGTGTCAAATGGGCAGGCTTGTCATTTTCGCGCCTCGACTTTTTTGCAGAGGCAAATGGCCTAGCAGACCTCCTAGCACCTAAGCAGACGAGGCTACCAGCGCCTCACTGCCCACACTGGCCAATCAGCTTGCTCCGGCCTCTGTCCCAAAGTCAGTTGGTGTGCACTGAAAGGTGGGGCACCCCTGGAAGCTCCTGTGAAACACCTCAAGTGCTTCCAGCGCGTCTCTTCCTTCCTTTTCGTTGACTCGCCCCCCCTCTGGCAGCCACCAACCCCCAAACATAACCACCACAAAACGACGATGCGACGGTTATTCTCCTATCTGCTGTGCCTGCTGGCCGCCTCTAGCTGGCCGACCGCCACGGCTGCAGCATCCGAGCGCGCGGCGGCCGACGCCCACGCCAACGCCGACTACTACGAGAACCTCGTCCTGCGGCCCTCCCCCTGTCGGCGCTGCTGGGCTTCAACTTCCGGTCCAACACAAGCTTGGCCGAGTTCGAGGCACACAACTTCCGGTTCTTCCCGCGCTCGCTGGCCAGATCCTGCAGTATGCCGGCACGCGCGAGCTGCACCTGCGCTTCAGCCTGGGCCGCTGGGGAGCGCTGGGGCGCGCGGCCGTGGGCGGGCACGCGCGAGGGCGGCACAGGCCCGTCGAGCTGTGGGCGTGGCTGGACGCGCCCAGACAGATTCCGAGGCCGACGACAAGTGGCTGACGCTGACCAACGCGCTGTCGGGCCTGTTCTGCGCGTCGCTCAACTTTATCGACGGCACGCGCACGACGCGGCCGGTCATGAGCTTCCAGCCCGAGGGGACCACCCGGCCTCGTGGACGAACGGCAGCGGCGGCAGCGCGAGCATGGACAACATGCAGCTGCTCTACGGCAACGCTGCCGCGCGAGGTGGTGTGCACGAGAATCTGACGCCGTTCCTCAAGCTGCTGCCGTGCAAGGGCAAGGCCGGTATTGCGTCGCTGCTGGACGGCCACAAGCTGTTTGACGCCTCGTGGCAGAGCAATGGCCATGACGTGCGGCCCATCTCGCTCGGACACCGGCAAGTGCGTCCTGCAGATCGAGCAGACCATCGACCATATGAGTAGACATAACGACATTGAGCGGATCCCCAAGCGACCTGGCCGCAGCGGGATCCGAACTAATCCCGATCCCGCGCCCGCCTGCCCGGACCCAACGAGCTCCAAGTGCGACACGGCAAAAGCCCCCCTACCACCGCCGAGGAATAAACAGCGTGTGCTTTCCGGACCAACTACAGCGGCCGGTCCCAGGACTGTCCCTCAGCCAGATCTTTGGCAAGCCCATGCGCGGCACCTGCACGCTTGCCGACCCGGCCACGCCGCCCGTCTGCCTTCGAGGTGCCCAGCGCGCGCAGCCGGTCTACGTGCCCAGAGGCGTGCGCGAGGAGAAGAACGGAACCAACGGAACGCTCGCGCAGCTGCTTCTTTCTCAACCCCGACACGACATTTGAAGTGATGCTGCCCGAGGAGGCGGTGCGGGCGATGCGAGCGATTGCCGGCGCCGCCCTGTCGGCATCCGTGCTGGCCCCTGAGACCCCTCTGCTCTACGCCGAGCGCAGTCTGACGGGCCACGCGCGCCCGGAGCGCGGCGGCGTGGCAGACGATCCTGACGAACCCGAGCACAGACACGGCCGTGGAGTTTGTCTACATGGAGTCGCTGCCGTGGTTCATGCGCATCTACCTGCACACGCTGGCGGCGCGCGTCGACGGCGGCAGCAACGGCAGCACCGGCAACAACGCAGCACCGGCAACAACGGCACAACGCCACCGCCAACGAGGATGTCCTCCAGGAGGTTTATTATCGGCCGGCCCTCGACCGGGCGCGTGGCACACAGCTCGAGTGCGCATGCGCATTCCGCCCGCCGCCACGGTGTTTTTGACCTACGACTTTGAAAAGTCCATCCTGCGCTACACCGAGTACCCGCCCGATGCCAACCGCGGCTTGACGTGGCCGCTGCCGTCATTACCATTCTCCACCCAGCCTCGTCCCTCTCGTCGGGGCGGTTCCAACCTGCGCACGACCACGATGCTCCTGTCGCTACCGACGCCCGACTTCAGCATGCCCCTACAACGTCATCATCTTTACGTCGACGGCGATTGCGATGGCGTTTGGCGGCTTGGTTCAATATTATCGTGCGGCGGTTCGTGGCGGCGGACGAGGGCCCGACGGTGAGCCTGACGGCCGTGCTGGGCAAGGCAGCCGCGCGGCTCAAGGCGCTGGCCAAGAAGCCCAAGGCCGAGGCCATGACGGCAGCTGCTGCTTCAAACGACGCGGCTACCAAGCGATGAGTCTGCATTGCCAGCCGGGTGTGATGTAAGAAAAAGAAAAAGAAGATTGGTGTTACATTTAACAGCTTTTGCATTTCCGTTTTTTTCCTTTTTGCGTCATGAACAAGTCTACTAGATTTACTGCTGGAGAAACACCTGTTGATCAGACAGCTTGCTGTGGTGATGTGAATGGTGTAATAGTGCAATATCGAAACGTGTCGTGTATTTTCCCGTTGATTCTCATGCTACACTAAAATGCCATGTATTCGCTATTGAGTAGTGTCATGCTCTTGTCGTAAGCGTCATCATAATTAAAAGTAAAAAGAAATAAGAAATAGGCGACCCTCAATCAAAGCCTTGGAGTTGCCAAGCATTGACCCATATAGAGATGATTCGGAATTAAAAATGAAATAGAAATAAAGAAAAGAAAAAGAAAAGGAAAATAAAAGAGAACGAGACGACGCCACACGTCACACAAACAGCCCTAGGTTCTGGCCTTGCTGCAGCTGGAACCGTGCAAAGACGCTCACGGGCTCCCGGTTGCCGGCGTCGTCATACGGCCGCACAATCCACACGGATCGCCGCTTGCGTGTTGGGGGCTGGCCGTCGCCGTTGCCGCCGGGCCGGCCGCGCTGGAACTCTTCGAGGTCCGTGGATATGCTCGCGGGCAGGTTTGTGTGCATATCTGTGTGCATATTCGCGTGCATATCCGCGTGCACGGCGGCCGACCCCATGCTGTAATACGACTCGGGGTTGGCGCTGAAGTCGTCCTCGGACATGGGCGGCACGGCCTGCAGCTCGAGCAGGTCCGGGTCGTTAAGGGCCACCATGGACATCATGGCCATGGCCGTGTTGTGGGCGGAGCCGCCGGGTGGTGACGACGGCGAGGAGTGAGGGTGTTGCTGGTGATGCTGGTGGTGTTTGGTGGTGATACTGGTGGAGCTGCTGGTGGAGCTGCTGGTGGGAGAGCCTCTGGAGCAAGCTGCTGTTGCGGGTCAAGGCCCTCGAGGCTGCCAAACTCGCCCATGGGCGTGCCAAACGAACGGGCCGTCATCATGCCGACGCCGCTGCCTGGGTCTGCCGTCTTTGGCAATGCGGCCGGCCGCGCCGGGCGTCACCCAGCCGACAATGCCCGCCCACAGGCTGCGCTCCGGCTTGTTCCAGCGGTTGACCGCCGTCTCGATGATTGTCTTCTCGGCGGCGGTGTCGAGCTTGATGCCCAGGGTCGACCCCAGAAAGATCAAGTGGTGTGCCAACATCTGGGCCAGGTGCTCCTTCATGGCCAGCCACAGCGTGGGGCTGTGGCGCAATCTCGGCGCCCAGCATGTCGTGCGGGAACGACGGGCTCGTCGTGAGGCGCGTGGAGTAGCTGACGCCCAGGATGACGCCAAAGACGAGCAGCAGCAGCGCGCGGTGCGTGTGCGGTCGCACTTGGCGAGGAACTGCGGCGTCAGGATGCGGTCGAGGCGGCGGACGATGCGGGAGCCGCAGACGTGGCCGGCAACGCACAGGTCGCGGTGGGTCACGGTCGAGGAAGGGGGCGAGAGCGGGAGTGAGGGCGAGGCTGCGAAAGAGGCGGACGAGGAAGTAGACGAGGAGGCGGAGGAGGAGGAGGAGCGCCAGCCTGTGTGGGCCAACGATGTTGTGAACAGGAACGTCTGAAAGTCGGCGGGCAGCCGGTGCGTCGACGGCAGAGCGCAGGCTGTCGGCGTTGCCACCATGTCGTAGAGGAGGGCCACGATGCTGCGGTGCCATCGGGCGGTGCGTGGTCGGGGCTCGTGAGCCAGCGGATGAGCGAGTCTTCAAGGGGTTGGCGGAGGCAGAGGAGGAGGACGCGGGAGGCAGACGAAGAGGGGGGCGAGGACGTCTTGCTTTTGTTCTTGGACTTGGACTTGGACTTGCTGTCGTCGTCATTGCTTCGCGCGGCTGCAGGGGGCAGGGTTGGACGCTCGACCTGGCTCATCAATGCGCGGATCGAGGCTGGGATCTCGGGGGGAGGACCATCTTCGCCTGTTTTGGGAGAAGACGAGGAAGACAGATGTTAGAAGGCACAGCAGCTAGGGATCACCACAAGCAAGACTGCCGGGTCCGAGAGGGGGGTGAAACTGACTCCGGTGAAAGATGTCCACATCGGTGAAGCGCGTTCGTACGCAGTAGCAAACGACAGGACTTTGCGCTCGTAAGCCCGGACGGCCGAGGAGAGGCACGGCTTGCACGGGTTCTCCTTTGAGCACTGGCACAACGTCAGTGCGTGGTCTAGTGGTCCAGTGGTCCAGTGGTCCAGCTGATAGCCATGTATTGCCCTGTATGGCAACGGGGACCTACCTGGATCTTCAGCATCTTGCACCGCAGACACGCCCTCTGGCGCCGCACCTCGAGGATCTTGGCCCGTTCTTGCGACGACAGCCTGGTTCGCCGCCGTGTGCTTGGAGGTCGTGCTGACAAGCGGCCGCGCAGCACATGGGCATGGCCTGACGCGGACGCGGACGGGGCAGGGGCAGGGGCGGTGGCGGCGTGCGGGAGGGAGGGTGAAGCCGAGACGGGCGTAGAGATCGAAGAAGATGGAGCACAGCAGTCGATAAAGAAGGGTATGTTGACGAAGCCGGAGGCAGAGGGGCAAGGCCGAGCGAGGATGACGACGGCGTCAACACGAGGCTGTCTTCCTCCATGCTGGAGGAGAGAGGAGGGGGAGGCAAAAAGCTTAAAAATAGAGTCGGAAAATAAGATGAAAAAAATAGGAATAGCAGAGGAAGGACACAAAAGGGGCAAAGAGCAAAAGACAGGAGGCTTTCAGCTGGTGTGGTTGAACGTTTGCCTTGCTTGTTTTCCTTGTGTTTTCTTTTTTCCTCTTTTGTTGCCTTTGCCTCTGGCCTCTCACCAGCCCATTTACAAAAGTCCCAGGGCCTCACACTCAAAGGAGTCCCCAAGCAGCACCAAAGATGCTCGAGGTACAACCAATATGCAGAGTGACAAGGTTGGTGACAGACAGAGCTGAACTTGAGAGGGGACTAACGGCGGTTCTTGTATTCGTAGTGCTTGTGCAAGCAGGCTAGGGCGGCGAGACGAGCTGATCAGCCGCAGCTGTTGACAAGGAAGTCGACGAGGAGGTGGCAGGGAAGAGCGGGGATTAAACGACATATATCAACAGCACACGGGAACAAGAGACAAAAGAAAAGGCGCAGCGATGAGAAAAGCAAAGTCAATACGAATCGACATGCACGTAAAACAATATTCTGGTAGCTTCACAGGCAGGAAAACGGGGCCACGCCTCTTTTCTTTCCCTCAATGTAAATGGACATGCCGTTTTTCGAAGATGGCCTCTTTTTGTTTTCTTTTTCTTTCTTTTTGCTCATCATTTTTGTCGACATGGGCAAGGGAACAGCCGGCAATGGGGTCTCGTCTGTGGAGGGGGGTGTGAGTGGGCTTCAAAGGAGGCTTAGAGTGCAGAATCGAGGCGGGACACTTAACCACTCAATATAACTACTGCATGAGAAAAGAAAAAAAAGAAAAAGAAAAAAAGAAAAAAAAAGAAAAAGAAAAAAGCAACAGCCGACCGTCGATGGACAGGCCCGGAGGACAGGCCCGGAAGCTAGTCCGTGGTTTCAAAATGTCTTCTGCGCCACTCCCGGGCAGCTTGACCACTTGCACCTTTGTCTTTAAGATACTCCCAAAGTCACACAATAGAGAGCCTCATGCGGTTGCCAGCCGGACCCCCTGCCCAGCTCAAAAGCAACCACCACAGCTACTACGCCTCCCTGGGCATCGTGACAGCCAACCGCCTGCCCTGTGAGGAATCCCTGCACTCGTGTAGTCCGTACTCCGTCCCATCCTTTTGTGGCATCCTTGTGGAACTACGGCAAGTAGCCCTGACAGGTTTAACTCAACCTCACTCCTCACTCCTCACTCCCACGGCAAAAGGAGGAGAATTAATGGCCGATGCAAGGAGGTATTATGGGTCCATCCGAGAAAGGATGCTCAAGGACAGATGCTGCCTTTGACTTCGGTGAAGGAGCAAGAGAAGCAGGCCAAAGAAAGGCTCGTATGCAGCCACCAGAGACCATTGACCAGTATTGACCAGCCATGGTGTGTCAATAGTGTATGTACAACAACCTGGATACAAAATTAATCATGCTGAACGTGAATCACCCTGGATCATCTCCTCCTCTTCTTGAAAAATGCGTGCCCAGGATGGTCAGAGCCACCAATGTCAACATGCCATGTGGAGGGGGAGGAGGCCGTTTGAGCTGCCTCCCTTCGGATGGCGTTATGTGGACGGATTAAACGGCGAAGGGGCGGAGGGCACGAAGAAAAGAAAATAAGAAAAAGGAAGAGGAAAAAAGAAAGGAAAGCCAAAAGAGCATGCAATGCATGCTTCAAGTCGTCAAGATCTTTCGTTCCAAAGAAACACGTTGTGGCTGTCTGTTTTTGTGTGCTTTTTTTGTTTCTTTTTTTTCTTCGTTTCTTGTTGTTTTCTTTTCTTTTTTTCTCTAATATCCATGTCAGAAGAATGCAGAAGAGCCCTGGAAAATCTTTGCTGCCCTCTGAGACCATGATGGCGGTGCGAATAAGAGCGGATGCGCGACTAGTGCCGGCGTCTCCATGGTCCCGCGTGGTTTTTATTTCAAGGGGGGATAAACTAGTGCGAGGACAATAAGAGATAAAATAGACGAAAATAATAGAAAACAAAACCGTTTTGCTCCCTCCCTTTTCCCTATTGCGGCTTACGGGCCAACTGCCCTTGCTTTTCGTATGAGACAAGCCCGCTACAGACGGCTCTTTTACTCTTTTCTGCAGTGTGTTGTTATTTTGCTTTCTTTTTGCTTACGGGCGTTACCCGAGCCGCATTCCACCCACACAGGGCCAAGGGATTTGTCCTCCGGGAGCGGCTTTGCCTTGGTTGATCATTTGAATATGGGGCAGCTGGACGTCTTGTCATCGTGATACTCCATGAACAAAAAAAAAAAAAAAAAGGAGGAAAAAAAGGAACGACAACAAGACCAAAAAAGTCCATCCAGAAGCCTACTCAACAAAATCATGACAAACTTGCAACGGCAACTGTGTCTATCCACGACACCAAGTACTTGATACCATTCATGTCGGGGACTGCCCAGCCCCTTGACAAGTCAACTTGAGATTATCTTTTCGTCACCGCCCTCCAAAAAAGGCGTAAATAAGCGACAATACGAAGGAGGTGTATCAGATACATGGAATACATGCCACATGGCTTTGTGTGTATAGATTAGTTGTGTATACATGAAACAGAAAGGAAAGAAAAGAATGCTGCAATGGTTTGCGCTGCAATTCGCGAGGTATGGTTCATTTTGCTTTTGTTTTTTCTACGGTGAGCTTGTATCGCAAATAAAGCCGCTGACCAATAGGGAGCCTTGCTTCCACGTTCCCCGTTGACCATGCCAGCTGAACTCGGCCCCACTCCCTAGCCTTTAGCGCTTCTAGCGGTGCTAGTCAAGCTGAAAATATGCATGGGTGGCCAGGCCATGCAGGAAATATCTCCACTGCTTGGGATTGGAAGGCCCTTTTGGAGAGCCTGAGCTCTGATACTTTGGGGCAGGGGGAGGGGCTGCACAGATGGGCTGCATGGGCAGACCCACTATCTCGGCACCCCATGCACCAAGCAATAAAAAAAAGGGGAAAAAAGGAGGGAAAAACAGAGAAGCATAAAGGCGCACAGAAAGAGAGACACTCACAAAATATTGCAAGGGAACGTCTGATAGCTGATAGGGAGAGAGAAGTCCTTCCCCGAATAGGCATTCGCAGGGGTTTGGTTGGGCAGAAAAAAGAAAGCGTGGGAGGTTGAGAAAACGAACGGATTTTTCTCCGCCAACCCCTGTCGTCCCGACGTCATAATTTCCTGACGGCCTTCTTTCTGCTGCCTTGCCATATTCAGAAATATTTGCATGTACTCAGCAGGATGGGCTGTTTGTGGCCAGTCGCCTAATAGAGTGATATTACGGATCCGACCACCGGGGGAGAGAACGAGAAAAAGGTCAGAACAATCAGGAAAACTCGAGCAGATCTGCCAGCCAAATGATACTTTTTAGGCAATTGTAAGTGTTGACCAAAGGTGGCATCTACAGTGTATTACAGTCTGTTCAGGCATGCGCTGCACATGGCCGCTGGCTTTTGATTTTTTATGTTCCGAGACATGTCTTGTGTACCGCTGCCTGTCCGGCGAATGCCTTTACCAAAACGACGATGACGAGGACTCCAGTAATGCTCTGCACAAGAGAAAGAAAAAAAGGAAGCAAAATAAAACAGATACTACCCCGTAGGAGCAGCTCATCACGCGAGATGACGCAAAAGAAGCGAAGCAAGGGGGTCCAGGGTGGGCAACAGACAGCAAACAGGGAAGGTCAGGGAGTGGCTGCGCCTTCTTGCACCAGCTGGGCAAGCCCCATCCTGCACGGTCACCTACATGTATTACATGTTCTTATGTACTCCGCACTATTCAGCAAACAAGGCTGTTACGCGATAACCGAAACTGGGCATAAAAAAAGACGGCGAACCAAAAAAGGGCATACAGAGAACCCCGTACAGATACTGGACAAGCAGAATGCGTATTGGGCAGAAACATACCACAGCCTTCCGGCGGCTTCGGCACGTGTCCACCCGTCAAGCACCCCTGTAGAGGAGGCGGCGCGTGGAATGGCCAAGCCTCCAGGCAAGAGGAAGAACCAAAGGCCAGAGGAAGGGGAGAGAAAAATTGGCATCGCGTTGGGACTCAAAGAGCATGTTCCGGCCCAGCTGAAGCGAAACGCGGCCGGGGCGTTCTATTGGTCGAGCTGCACGGCCAACAGTCAACGGGCGATCAGAGTTCGGCGTGGCTTCTGCGCTGCGTGGAAGAAACGTCTATCTCCATGCCGAAGATCTAGGCCACGCCAGTGCTGTGCGGAGAAAGCAACTCAGGGAAACAACGGGCAGTGATACAGGACGATAATCTATCCTTGTTAGGGTAGTGAAGAAACGGATATGTTCGCGAAAAAAAAAGTGATATCGCAGTATCACTATTGTAGATAGCCCCTGGCACTTGCTCTACAAGTTCCGTTAGTTGTCATTATTTTTTTTTCACGAAAATGGTTTAACCATGACCAATATTACGAAAATGTGTTTACTGGAAAATAATATTCAAACTTGGTAAAAATAGTACGAACCATGCAGAGTCGATTTTATTTCACATTACTTTATTTTCTCTCTTTCAACCAACACAACCCGTAGCCCAGTAGCAAATCTCTGGCCACATTCACCTTCCCTGCACTCATATCCTCCATTTCAGTCTTAAGCGCGGAGATCATGCTATTCAATGCCTCCACAGCACGCCCCGTGTCGGCGTGCGGAGACAGCCGTGGCCACAGCATCGCCGCAGAACCGACGCTGCCTCAACGTAGCTAGCAACGCGCTGTTTCTGCCGCTCCAACAGGCCAGCTGCCCACGGCGGCTCTCGCCGCTGGCCGGCAGTCGACGCCGCCCCCTCCAGCAGCATGGACGGCAATGGCCGGCGGGAGCTGCTGGCTGCCCCGACGACAGGCCCACTGGGCGAGGCCATGGCAGCAGTCGCGGAATAATGGACGGGCCGAGGTTCTGCCAACGCATGCTGCCCTTGACGGCTGTTGCTGCCATTGCCGCCGCTGCTGCCACTGTTTTCCGCCACATATCAGGTCCCGGCCTGCCACTATCAGGTTCCGGCCTGTAGGCAAGCATGGATTGCGCAATCTCGACGCCGTCGCGCAGCCGACAGACCGTCTCGGCCTCGATGCGAAGAGCTAGCGCCTCGGTATCGAGGGTCGGGGCGGCGACGGGAGGTGACATTGTCGATGATGACGATGACAGCGTAGGCTCGTAGATGCCGTACTCGCAGACACAGTCTTCAATCTGAAGATAGCAATTGATCTCGAGGATCCAGATGACGGCACGGTGGAGCTGAACAATGTGCGTGTTTATTGTTGCTGCTGCCTCGTGTCCAGCCCGGCTGTGAGTGACAGCTTCTTTGTGAATGGGGTCCCGCTGCCGGCGGAGATGCGGCGGACAGGTCCCCCGCTGCCACTGGTCCAGCAATCCATAGACCATCTCGAGGTCCTCGGCACGCACGCCACAACGGCGTGCCGTGGCGTTGCTCAGCGAGAACAAGGGCCTGGCGGGCGAGGATGCAAGGTCGAGGAAGGCGTCGAGGTAGCCGCGCACAGGACCGGTGGCTTCGTTGCTGTGACTGGGCAGGTTGTTTTGTTTCGCAGGGTCTGCGATACTGCCACCGTTATTACCGGCAGTCCACGGGGAGGAGAAGTTTGGTGGTTGCAGTCGGGGAATGCGGCTGATGAGCTTCTTGTCGAGGCAGTGGAAAGGCGTCGAGGCCGGTAGACGTGCCAGAAGAGGAGGATGCGGCGGTCGTTGAGGCGGGCGAGGGGAGCCTTGGGGTCGGTGGCGACTGTTGACGAACGACAACAGCGACGGCGAGTTGGTGGTACTGCTGGCATTGTTGACCGTGGTCTGGCGTGTCGATGCCCGACTGCAATGGTCATGAGTACGAGCGAGTCGTGGGTCAGGTAAAGACTTGCCCAGTTGGCTATGGAGCTGGGTGAGGGCTGCGCGCTGATGACGACAGCAACGACGACGACGAAGCCGCTTCTGTGTCCACTACTAGAACGCGGCTCGTTGTACTTGAAATACACCATCAGGGCCAGAGCCTCGAGGTCGTCTAGCCGGATGCGGCCACGGTTGTTGTTTGCGCCCAGCTGCGCGGCAAAAAAGGCCTCGCGGAACTGCTCGGCAACTCGCTGCTGCTGTGCAAACATTGCCGTCTTGTCTGCCAATTGGCAAGTAAAAGGCAGCCCCGCGACCAGGCACCGCATAGATGATGCTCAGGCTGCAGCGGCCGGCGTAATAGTTCCTGCCAAAAGGCGTCCTCAAGCAGGATGGGCAGGTAAGAGCGTGACGTAGGCAAAGTAGGCCTTGAGGGCATCGACAAACGTGGCTTCGTCGAGGCCACAGCGGGCCCACGGCGGCGGATCGAAGCCACCCATCTTTGAAAAGGGCAGAAGCGGTGTGGCCCGCCGTCGTGGAAGGCTGCTGCCGTGGCTGATTTGTGTACTGCTGCTGCTGCTGCTGCTGTTGGTCGCTGCTGAGGCTGCTGGTGGCTGTTCAGCTGCAGAGGAGCGCCTGAGATGGCAATTTGGCTGTGGGAGGCGCTGTTGCGATGTGGTATAGTACTCCAGAAGGATTGACCCTTCTGCGGCATGCTGGACTGCATCGGCTGCGTGTAAGACCAGCGGCTTGCATCTCTGTAGAATGATGTTGGGCCACGCATAGGCCAGATTGACACCGGGGGGAGGCCTGGATAGCCCATGAAGTATCTGGTCGAGAAAGAAGATGCTGGTTCGGCGTTTTGAGGTGAAGGGTGCCCGTCGATAGCCCCAACATGAGGTCCTCTGGCATTTGGCTCGAGGAGGAGCGGACATTGTCGTGGTACGAGGACACGTGTTGGTGGGTGCGCCAGGTGCCTATGTTGTCGCGTTGTGCCGTTGTCGCCGACGCCTCAAAGACTGTGTACGTAACGGAGGCTGCTGCAAGGAATGACTTTATCACAGTTGTCCACGTCGAGGTTTACATAAGATTGGCGAGGCGTGGTCGAGTGATCAATGCGGGATAGGACTGTAATGATGTAGTGTCTGTGGTGTTTCGCCCGTTCTGCAAGGCGATCTCTAGTGTTGCCGTTCAAGGGTGAGTATAGTATGCCGTTGGTATTCGGAGTAGAGGCTCACAGAGGAGTGCGTGTAAGGCTGATATAAATGCTATTATGAGCAGCGTGCGCCTCACTATGAAGCAGTTGTGGCGGTGGGAGTGGTTATGGTGGGAGAGGACAGCCGGTGGGACGGACGGGGATAGATAGGGAAGAGGAGGAGGGGATTCAAGGGACGCGGACGCAAGATGGCACGAGGACGAAGGCCCAGCAGACGAATGTCGTCCGAGTGTCCATGCAGCCATGCACGCTTGCCAGCGAGCACTGTGAGCAGAAAGATGGCGAGGTCGTTGCGGACGAGAGCGTCCAACTGATTTAGCGGCGGTGAACAAAAGACGACTCGCGGACCTTCTCCCGACGGAGCCCATCTTGGCAATCTCATCGTTGTTCCTGTTTTGTCGGTCTTTTGTGCAGTTGCTGCAGAGAACAATCGGGGAAATGGACGGTGGTGTGATGCGCGGTATATAGTTAAAACGGAGGAAAGGCGGGAAGGCGCGGCATTTTTGGGCAAAGGGGGAGCGAGAGATGCATCGCGCGCGGAATTCAGGGAGTGTAAATTCGCGGCATAAGCGATTTCTTGGTCCAGATAACAAACAATCATACTACATCCCAATAACCGTTGTTTCAGTGATACCATACGATCCTCACGCGACATAGCGGCGATGTTTTAATCGGAGCTCGTTATGTTCTGGATTGGACGATGTCTGGGAATAGAATAAATTATAGAAGGAAGTGGAGTTGCGAGAAATTGAACACAAGAGTTGAGGGAGGAATCAGGCGAGTTTAAAGCAAGACGGACAGGAGGGAAGATGCATTGTATAAAGTTTCGTCTGAGTAGCTGCTTCAGTGTCATCAATGCCACCTCCGTATTCTATCTCTCTGTTTATTTGGTTTCTGAATTATTGTCCATCATGGACGTTTTAATAAACGCGGGTCGTTATTGTGACAAATCCTCACCCATGAAAGCGCATGTCCGACACTTCTAATCGCAAACGATGGGGTGCGAGGTAACGGTGTGGCGGCTGCCCTTACGCCGCTCATGGTGCAGCCGTCGTTTTGATTCTCACGGGTTCTCAGTTCCGAGCTCATGTGGAGCAGGCATTCGGTGGCCGTCTATATTGAACGGCAATTGGCATGATCTGGTGTTGCTGCTGCGAGCTGATGCGACTTCTCAGACAAGGTCAGTCTGTTCCAGAGGTTTAACAGAGGGGTCTATGTGAGTATGCGAGAATGGAAGAACGTAAGGTGAGAATTGAGAATGTCGTAAAAAACGCATCTCACTCCAGGTACATCTTGCCTCACCTGGGTCCACGACCTTTTGTGTCGCCTCCTACGTCTCCATCATGCGATCCCTCTTGCCGGATACGACGTTCCGCTTCCGCATTTGGGCCGCGTGCCTTTTCTAGCCCTTTTATTCTGGGATTTTCTTGTGTTTGGCTTACTATGGAGCGCGTGATCGCTCGTGCATATAGGCGAAGCGATTCGCGTCGATTCATGATCGCGGCTTGGTCAAATCTTGTTCACTCCATTTTATGCATTGTGCTGGCTTGTCTTACGCGAATGCGGACCGCGTCGGCGGTCATCATCGACGCTGCGCTCGAGCAAAGAGACGTTTAACAAGTATTCTAACTCGAGTAACATTATTGCGGGCTGCTGCCGTTATATCGTCGTGTGGCGCTGCGAGCCTGAGGACGGCGGCTTCAACGGCAGCTCGCATCTCGGGCGCGTCTTTTATTGCGCTCGATCAGATCACATATTCCATAATGTTGTGGCTGCTGATTGTTATGCAGCCCAGCTTTGGTTCAACACGGCCCAGGGATTTCCGAGGACGTTCTTTGGCGTAGGCGAGTCTCGACCCTTCAGCATGTACGAGCATGTTGAGCGAACTCCATAGGATCTCAAAACCTGATACGGCTCATGGCATACTCCATGATACTGATAACGGCCGAGAGAGGGACCGGGAGAGCATAGAAAGACTCGAATATACATGAACATATATTGCACTTTGTCAAGTGGTGTGCTTCAAAGTACTGATGCTAATTGCAACAATACGACTTGTTCTCTCTCTCTCTCTCTCTCTGGTTGTTAATCAATATCTCATAAGGCGTTAGTGTGATATTATTCCTAGTTTCACTTTCTTCTTTGTCTTAATTCGTACTATCCTCGCATTTCTTTCGTTCGGACGTGCTTGTTTTAGCATAAGTATTGAGATAGAGTCTTCGCGGTTAACGATTTCGGACTACAACAGGTCAGTGGGATCCCGAGAGTTTATTGAATTGGATGCGCTCACAAATCACGAATAGAACAAGGTCATTGCGGTGTCTTGTGAGCATGGATAGAATACTTATTTTAACTTAATGTTTGTCGACTTATCCTCAAAGACATATTGCTTCAGGGGCGGTCTGTCCGGTCATTCAAATCATTACAGACCGCAAACCGCATCAGCTATTTTATTTTCGTCCCGACTTTATTAATTTTTTTAAAAAAAAAGAGTCAAACGGCAAAAAGGAAATACGAATATGCCAAGAGGGGCATAAGCTGAAAGCGGCGCAAGCCAAAGAAAAAACGAAAAATAAAAGAGGCACAAAAAGACTTGGTTTCGTCAATTGCGCAGCAAGTCTAGTTGTCTTCTGCCGTGCTGCGCGATGTTACCGTACCTACACGTGACGCAAGAACGAGAACAACCTAGCACCACAAGGACACGAAATAGAAAAGGTTTACTCGTGAAAGGGTGCGGTTTGGAGGGAGAATAATGCTGTTTGGGCCTTTCATCGTGACGTCCGTGTGCAATACTTTTTCAAACTCTGTTCTGCTTTCGAGCTTGCCCGCAGCTCGCAACACCGCCTCGGCAAAGAAACAGAGTTCAAAAGAGGCGTTTGAAACTTTTTGTCCGCCTACGGGTAGGCGCAATTCCGCTCACGATGTCACGATGCCTCAATGATACGGAGGAAGCAGCATCGAAATAGACCTACTCCCGCCACAAGCGCCTTTGATAACGAATTTTTTATGTTTTTTGGCCTTTTTTTCATCATCTGTTTAAGTTTTTTTATCATCCATTTACAGCGACGGGCCTCCGATGAATTCTGGTTCACGCGGTGTCATTGAAATGGCGAGGCACAGCTCGGGCTCCAGCCTCAGAGCCAAACATTTCTTTCCAATGTTTTCCAGGAGTTTGTCTGCATCGCCGGAGAGAGCACACGACCGTCTGTCGTGATTACGGAGTTTTTTCTCTTGTTCGGCAGTTCCTCAGCCAGTCTATTGCCGATAATTGCTGTCCGAGTTTTTCTTCAACTTTCGGCGGCCCTTGGAGCCGTTATTACAGTCGTCTTTGAGCCAGATATTTGTACGCGGTTCTTTTGTTCTCCCCCCCCTTTTCCCTTTTCTTTTTCTTCTCCCTTTTTTCTTCTTTTCCACGCCCTCTGGATCTTGACTGCTTCTTCTTTTTCACCGTGATTACAAGTCTTCCCACTCCGGCGCTTACCTACACGTCCCCTCCATGAAAAAGAGGATGGAACGAAGGATGAGCAGCGTTGTTCCCTGACAGTTTTTGAAGACCACTGCCGCTCTCTCGGGACCGTGTGTCTGGTCATCCTGGATTCTGGGCTACTGTTGAAGACTTACCCAACTTCATCCAACTTTAGTTGCCCGTTGCGCACACGAATCGAGCACTAATCGTCTGCGGTTTCGGTCTCGCGACGGGGTCAAGGATCTCCGTGTGGTTTCCACCATTTTCGAGGTTTTAATTGAATTTTGTCATCCTCGATGCCCTTCTTGTCCCTGGATGCTCCTTTGTTTCCTGCCTCACTAGCCTCACCAGCAACAGGCTGAGGCGGGTTGTAACATAGAGAAGAATGGGGGGCGTACGTCACTCTACGCGGAATTGAGCGTAAAAAGATGGGCATCGCCGAAAACAAAATGGAAAACTATCCCCTGACTAAAAAAAATAATTGCAGACTAAATAGGGCACACAACGTTGGTGCTGTCTTCCTTTTCGCTCGGATCGCGTCTTTTCTCCTCCTTTCTCGGACAGGTTTTCTCCTCCTCCTCTTCTCCACATCACCGGCGGACCGAAGCACGCTCGCAGAAACCTTTTTTTTTCCTTTGTATCCTGTATTCTATACTCGTATTCTGTATTTTTTTTTTTTAAATTTTTTTTGACTCTTCCCTTTCGACGCTGGGATGTCAACGCAGGGTTGCAAGACCGGACCTTGCAGCGCAACAGTTCAGCCAATACAAGGATATCATAAGGGCGACCGTGTGCACCTGCGAACCATACCCTGCAAACAACACAATACGAATAAGAAACTCTGGGCGGCAAACTACCCGTCTACCCCTTCAGGGTAATTAATAGAGACGCCGTAGGGCTGCAATAGTCATCTGATCAACAATGCCGGCAACCGAGGGCGTACCTTGATGTGCCAGGATGAATTGTCTGAAAGACAAACTGAAGAAAGTAAGACGCACCAGAACTGTTGTAGCCGGTCCTCTTCTTGGTCTCTTGGTCTGTTGGTCTTCAACACTCCAAAAAGGCCAGTTCCAAGAGTAAAAAGATACATATACTGGCAAAACACTTGTAATGCTGCAGTGATCGCATGCATCTGCCGCGTGTATCCACGACGGAGAGGGAGTCTAATTCAGTGTAATAGTAGTTGAAAGAGAAAGAGACAGAAACATCTTACGAGTTATCTGATGGGCTGGACGGTTGGCGACGGGCTGGACAAAGCATCGTGCTCCCCTGTACTTCCGTACATGTACTCCGTACAGAGTAATACGACGTGCTTTTTGACAGTTATTTTGACGGCAGGTGCCAAGGTTGCAGTCGAAGAGGAGGCAGTGGGGGCGGAAAGCAAGAAATACCTGTCGAAAAAGCGGAGGAGGGCCACAAACAAAAGTATCTTTTGTGTGAGAAAGCACTCTACATGTACACTTGTGACAAACGTTTGGCAGTAACAGGGAGCAGCTCCCTCTGGGAGCTGCTGCACGAGGATCAAGGGAGGAGGTCAGGGCGGCGGGAAAAGACACCAAAACAAGTGCAAGATCAGAGGGTGTAAGGGTTGTGGTTATCTTTATGTTGGCCATTTGGGCGAGGAAAATTTGCTTGTGGTTTTCACGCTGATCCGGCTCGGGTTAGACGGGTAGCGCCCGGACTGCCCATCACTCTTAGGCTTTCATGCACTCTACACTGTTTAACACTCTGCCAGGCCAAAACTGAGCAACGAGGGAGAGGGCTTCACGCAAGGGAGGCAAATCTGATGTTATTTACCTTTTTAGGTGGTCTCGAGAAGTCATCGTCTATCGGTTCGATGCAAGGGAGGCAGTGACAGCAGGTATTGAAGCGTCATCGACTTGTTTTGTCGTGTTTTTCTTTTCTTTTCTTTTCATCCATCGCTTCTTCGCTTCTTCTCTCCGCTAAAAACACAATGCGTGTCGGTACTCTTACCCCCCGCGCCGCACTTCTCCATCCTTTTGCAGGCCACGTCTCGCTCAACGGCTCGGCTGCCTCCCGCTGGACGTTTGTGATGCATGTCTGACTTGTGCTTCCTTTCCGGCGTGTTTTCCTTCTTGTCATCCCGCGCCTACTCTTGTCTTATTTCTATTACTTTAATTTCCTCAAGGCTTCGTTTGATCCCTCACGACCAGTCCACTGCATCTTTCACGTCCAGCTGCTGTCTTCTTTAGAAGTGCATACGAAAGTTCGGAAGAAAACAAAAGTACCGCGTGAGTTAATGAGCTCGTCGCGCTTCAGCTCGCCTCGAGCGTCAATTCTTATCCCGATAAGGCACCGCAGGGTCATGGCAAAACGAGGAATATTGACGGCGGCGAATAATAGCGAATAGGAACGGTCAAAAAAGACCGTTCATGGATCAGGGCAGAATCTAAAATGCTCAAAATCAATGAATCAACCAGGGGTCTGGCCGGGTTCAGGGGTAAGCACGCAAAAGTACATGGTGGAATCTTGTGTCCCGGCCAGCTTGGGACGGGCTGGGACGGTTGGTTTGATGGGCGGGCTGCTATGGCTGGGGGGCTTGGGGGCCTGGGGCTTGGGGGCCTTGGGGCTTGGCGAAAAGCTGCAAACTAACAGAAGCAGCCATGTAATACATATATATCTTACTTCAATAGTTTCCCTGCAGGGTATTTTTATGTACCATAGTTTTCTTAACAAGGTTGCAGCAACCACAACCAGGACAAGAAAGGTCTCCTGGAAACAGACTGCTCGAGCATCAGCTATTTGCAAAAACTGCACATGTGGACTTGTCTGCTCGTCCGCCCACTCAATGCCCTCATGTGGCGTCGAGTCTCGCTTGTCCCTACCGAGGGGGAACAGGGGGTAAACCGCAGAATTAATCCCGTCTCTGTAACTTGTTTGATAGGGTCATTATTGTGTCCATGATCGCCGTTGGTGTCTAATCACCCTTGCCTTTGTTTTTGTTTCTTTTGTTTCTTTTGTTTCTTCAATGCCTTCTTTCCTTCCTTTTGTTTTCTTTCCTGCTTCTTCTCCCTGGCGCTTGTCCCTGAGACTGTTTCTCGGATCCTTTCGGATTCCAATCTACACATCCGATTTACACAACGTGTACCGAGCCGCTGCTGAAAAAGCTGGGCTGAATAGACGGCTGAGAGAGGGACTGAAAGAAATGAGATGTAAATCAAGGAAGAAAAATAAATTGGATTTTACCTTGCAAGGTGTTGGTATGTTTGGGTTCCTTTTCTCTATACTATCACACCTGTGATCAACACGCGTGGTGGTTATCGATGCTCAGCACGCCGGCTGTACATCTTTGCTCTGTCAGAAAAAGGAGCCGGTACGTGAGTAGGTATGAGAAGAAGAAGAAAAATCAGAAGGCGGAAAGACCAATCAAGACACAAGTGGGAGAGGCTCACAGGCTGAGGCATGGGAGCCCGGGCCTGTCGCTTCCTCTCTAGCCAGAACGATCAACGCAAAAATGCCGAAAAGGACAGGTGAGACATGCTTCTGGTCGAAATCTAGCTTCACAATAAGGCGAGCAGAAAGATGAGCAAACTTGGCGGTGGCTGACCTTTGCGTTCTTGGAGGAAGAAACCTGTTTTTTCAGTCTTTGGTTCTTTTCGTCTTTACTTTGTGACCACCCACATAGCCCTTTCAGTCTCAGCACGGCCCGAGCCCTTCTCTACGCTTTGATGTTGGACAGGTGTGTTTGTCAGATAAGATACAAAGGATGTATCTGATGTATACCTTGTATACAATATGTTGACACAAATCCTGCTTTGTTCAAGTCCCGGAAATCACCGTCCACTTACAAGGCGCTCTGCCAGACACTTATTCAGCACACCCACACGCGTCCCGTGGAGTTGTTTACACTAAAGTAGCCAACTGGTCCCTGTTTTTTTTGGGTGGGAATGGGCCTTGCCAAAGAAAAAAAAGAAGTAAAAATAGAAACAAAAAAGAAAGCAGGGAAAGAAAGGTAGAAACCTTCATGGAGGCACAAACGGGAATCCTTCGCGTATGTACACAACGTCCTCAAGAGCAGAACTAGAACGAGGCACAAAGTGAAGCACAAAAAAGGACGTAATGAGATATGCGAGAGAAAATAGGAAAACCGGGAGCCAGCCGTTGGGTTTAGCGTTGCGCGCGCCGCCGGTGTCTTCTCTCACAGTCAAGGCACGATGTACGTTGTATCAGAGGAAGACTGATCGCCGTCAATGACTTAGTGGAAAGAAGGATGGAAATTGTCTTAAGAGGAAAGAACACGGCTGATCACTCCGACGGGAGACATTCTGTGGGCATTGGAAAGGCAAGCGAGGCGAGGTGGAAAATTCTGGCAACGGACATCCTGGAAGAAGATCAGAAAATCTGTAAATCAAACAGGAAAATCAGAAATAAAGAGAAACACATTCCCAAAGGTGGAGGACAATACACTGTGGCTTGACGACATCCCTGCATGTTGGGCGTTTGCTCTCGATCCAATACGTCGATCCAATACGTCGTATGTCTGTCTTCAATACCACCCGCATACTACGTCGTCCCGTCCTCCCCCTTACTGTTTTTTCTTTGCTTTGCTTTCTGTTGGATCCTGTCTGGTTTGTGTAGCCTTTGCTTGGTATCAAATTTTGTTGGCAGTGTCCTTTGTGTCTCCGGTGTGTCTGGCAATGCCGTGTATGGAGCGCCCTCGCCGTCTTGTGTTCCCTATTTATAATATTTGATTAATGTGGCAACCCGAGGGTTTGTTTGCTGTTTCCTTTCCTTTTTTTTTTTCTTTTTTTTTTCTTTTCGTTTTCATTACACATGATCTACAATTTGCACCCTTTTGTTTCTTTTTCATTCTCGCCATTTGTTATTTTCCCTCGGCATGTACTTCTTTATGCCAGCCTTCTCTCTCTGACTTCTTCCCTCCCTGCCTCCCTCCCTCCCTAGACACATGGGAAATCACACAAGATGACACCACCATGAAATAAGCAGCATGGGATCGTCACTGCAGCAGAGGGCGGGTTTTGGCCCGATTGGGAAGACATGTCTCAGTCCGTTGGCGGAAGACGTGCACTGAAAGACGCTGAAAGGGCGCTCAACAGACACAGTAAATGCACTAAGACCACTGTAAACAAAAGGTGGAGACCGCCTGTCTAAGACATGCATACTCGTATGTGATCTTGCCCAGCTTCGACCAAGCCTCGACTGCCGGCCTCTTTGCTCTTTACTTTTTCTCTTTTGAAGGACTGCCTGCTCATGCACGGTGGGAGTTCGTCTCTATTCTTGCCGTGTTCGCCTCGTGTTTGCCTTTCGGCTTCACAAACAGCCCATGTGTTTGGCTTTCTCTTTTTTTTTTTCTCTTTTTTCTCGGCTTTCTCTTTTTTTTTCTCTCTTCTCTCCGAGACCGCAAATCTTGCTTGTGCTACCTCACGCTCGTGGTTTCCCATGTCCTCTTCCTTTCTCATGTTGTGCATCCTCCGCCCTGTGCGACCGCATGCTGTCGTACCGGACATTGTAAGAAATGTAATTTTGTTATTGTATTGATTTCTGGGCCTCTTTGCCCTGCTTTCACGTCGTACGCCGCAGGCTCCGCCCTGTTGGTTTGTTTGGCAAGGATAGCCCATGTCCTCTGCTTTCCCTGGTACGCCGTCCGGGGTGAACAGATAAACTGCCACGCTAAGCTCAGGGCAAGCAAAAACAAAAAGGTACGGAGTACGCCGTACGAAGTACATCAAAGGGTATTACAGAGTCGTCTACTTTTGGCTCCTCTCTGCTTCCTTGCGTGTCAGTTGTCCGCTTTGGTTAA
Source organism: Sporothrix curviconia (assembly GCA_016097085.2). NCBI lineage: Eukaryota > Fungi > Ascomycota > Sordariomycetes > Ophiostomatales > Ophiostomataceae > Sporothrix > Sporothrix curviconia. Next base: position 33,376 of record JADMNF010000120.1, on the reverse strand, counting down.
TCCGTCGAGTTGTTGGCCTGCCTGGTTTGCCGTTTTTGACGCCCGATCGCTTCCTTTTTTTTCTTTTTGGATATTTCCTCTTTCTTCCTGTTGAGTTTTTTATCTTGTGTTTTACTTTACTTTATTTTTCGTTTTCATTTCCATGTCACTCTTAGCCTCTTGTCACGCGCTGGTTGCTCTCTGTCTTGCCTTCCCTTGCGTCGTTGTCGCTCCCCCACCTGAGGCTCTCTTTTCTGTCCCCTTGCCGTTGTTGGCTTCATGTCGAAGCTGCGTAGCCGCAGATCCAAGGCAACGCCACGGAGGCCACCATATGTTGCCTATTGGTGCTTGCCTCTTATCTATCCTCCATGCCCTCTCTTTTCAGCACTCTCACTCATTGTGGTCAAGAGGGCGGGGTTTTTTTTCGTGAATAAAACGAGAAAGAAAACAGGAGAAAAGTGAAGAAAAAAGGGAGGGGAAAAAAGAGGGGAAAAAAAGAAAAAAGAAACCCACGGTCAAAGGCACTCGAGACCTCACAGACCACCACACTGCACGCCCTCTCAGCGCTTTATGTCTGAGCGCAAGGGACGTGCCAATGCCTTCTAAACCTTTCTAAACAGAACACCTCCAGCATCGGACTCGAGGGCGTGTGGCGGGCGGCAGTCGTGCTATCCTTGAAAGGGCTCACCTTTCTCGCTTCCTGGGCCTGTCTTTTCTGGGCTGTCTTTTCTGGGGTCCTTTTTGGGCGATCCTCTTGGCGTATGTACCTAAGGATGTACCTGCAAGTACCCACCCTCCACTCCGCTTCGTCTATTACTCTTTCTGGTCCGTGTAAGACGCCCTCTCTCTCGCCCTTTGACTTTCGCTGCACCCTCCCACCACATGGCGAACGCCATGCGATAGTTGGCTTTTTCTTGTGTATCGAGGTGTACGACGTACGTACTCCTGTCTCCTGGTCTCTCTAGCTTCCGGCCGGTGGAGCTATGAAAGTGAGACCTACGAAGTAGGCCGTCGTCGTTCTTTTCTTGTTCTTGGAGACCTTCCTTGCCCATTCTCTGCTCCCGGCAGTGTCCTCTTGTGTCCTCTTATGCTTCTCTCGTTATAATAACTCGTCTTCCCCCCATCTTGTGAATCCGCCTCTTTCCTTTCCCTTTCCGTTTTCTTTCCCTTTTTCGTACCTTGTCTTTCATCGTTTTTGAATTTCCTCAGACGCCCAACGCCTCCAACAACAAGAACGAGAAGAAGAGGATTGTCGACACTCTTCCACGGGTTCTCCATTAGTCTAACATCATCATCATCGTATATTATCGGCAGGTTCAATACTTCGTCATCATACACCAACCCACAGCAAGTACCTCACGACAAGCACCACTCACACACGCCACAACCGCCCACCATGTGGATTCCCTCTTGGCTCAACTGGTACAAGAAGCCAGAGTACCGTGATATCAAGAGTACTCCAATGCCGTCGTCGCCGGCAGACGGCCGCTGAGCCCCGATGGCCGCGGCCGCACGCACATCCCCGGCACGTCTTCGCCTCGAGCGTGTTCTGGGAGAACAAGACCTGTGCGTCTCGTCTCCCCAAGTCCTCCAAGCCTCTCCCCAGTACCGCCGTCGTCACTGACACAGCATCCCTCTCCAGGCAGCCCCATGTCCCTGTACGACTTTTACATGTACCTCAAGTACATTGAGTTCTCGCCCGAGAACCTCGAGTTCTACATCTGGTACCGCAATTACGAGGAGAACTACCGTCGCCAGCAGGCCGCGAGAAGGACACGACCTCGCTCAACAGCGAGACGGAGAGCACGGCGTCCCTGACCAAGAACAACAAGAAGACGTCTGCCGAGCAGTTCTCGACAGATCCCGAGATTGGTAAGTCCTCGATGAGAAGAAAGAAAAAAAGAAAAAAGAACGAACGAAAGAAAGAAAAATCATGTGCCTCACAAAGAGCGTATCTTCTAACTGCCTCTCCAGCCGAGACGCTTGCCCGCATCACGGAGATGATCAGCACGCAGGCCATGTGTGCCGGCGACGTCTGCAAGCCCACGTTTGACCTGCCCAAGGCGCCCGTCGTCAAGACGGCCACCAGCGCGTCGGGCCCCAAGCCCGTCACGTCGACGCTCAACCTCGTCGATCCCACGGCCGGCCGTCGCGCCGAGCTCAACGCCGTCATCAAGACGTTCCTGCGCCCCGGCGCCGAGAAGGAGCTTAACATCCCGCCAGCCATGCGCGACACGGCCCTCCACGAGCTCCAGCACTCGACAGACCCGGCCCACCTCAAGCCCATTGCCGACCACATCTACCTGCTGCTGCGCAACTGCTCCACCGCAACTTTGTGCGTCTCGGCGTCTCCAACGGCACGTTTGAGACGCTCTGCGTCGCCACCGGCCTCGGCATCGTCCTCACCATTGCCGGCGTGCTGTGCGTGCTGCTGCGTGCCTTCACGCCGCACATTGGCGCCCACTCGCGCTTTGACGTGTTCGCGGCGTGGCCCATGTGGTGGCTCGGCCTCAGCCTGATCCTGTCGGGCCTGCGCGGCAGCTGCTTCTTCTTGCTGCTGTTCACGCGCCGCCAGCCCCTGCCCTGGGAGCGCTTTGACGACAGCGCCAGCATCATCTCGCAGCGGTCCGGCATTGTGCGCGCGCTGTCGCGGTTGATGATCTTTGACCGCAAGATGCGGGTCAAGGACGAGCACCTGCGCCGGCTGCAGCACCGCATTGTCATCCAGAGCCTCGTCTTTGGCGCCTTCTTCTCGTGTGTCGGCGTGTGCATTTTTATCTTCCTGCCCATCTGGAAGGAGACGCGCCACTGAACGGAGGGCACAGTCACCCTTTTTTTTACTTTCATTCGTTCTTTCATTCGTTTTGATTTTTTTTTGATTTTTTGGCTCCTGCTTACATCTAAAATGTACATTTCCCAGGCTCTTGCTTTTGCAAGCAAACGCTTTCCTTTTTTGTATTCTTTTTCTTTTTCTCTTCTTTTCCTTTTCTCTTTCCTCATTTCTTTCATCATACCCTCACTTTTACGTCTCTTGTGGTCGGTTTTCTGTTTACACCTCATGATTAGGAATTTGTTTTCGTCCTTCCCCTACCCCTTGCCACAATGATGGCCTCGTAGGCCAGCCTTTGTACTTGTTCATCCATCAATTCTTGGTTTCTCGGGATATATCACAGCGAGTTAGGAGTTGTCAGCTTTTGTCTTGCCTATTCGTTCGTTATGAAATAAAACTTTCACCACACGTGCACTGTCCATGCACTGTTTCTGAAGATTCTTGCCTTTACTTGGTCATATTCCGTTTCGTTTACCCATGTTAACTTTGATTCAAACATCCTTGTTCGCCCTGGACATTGTCCGTTTCAAATGTCAGGGCAGGGCTGGCACAATGTGCTTGATGTTGAGCTGCAAAGCAACTAATTGGGTTGGTAGACTTCCGACTTGCGTGAATTTGCATCTTATTTTATCTATTTTATTTTATCTTATCAACAATTGAGCGTCATAGCGACTCATAATTTTGTTTGATTTTTAATCTCTGGCATTTCTGATCAAATTATTATTTTGCTCAAGTTTCCGTTTTTGTGTTTATTTTTTATTTTCCAACTAGTATATTTTTGTTTCAATGTCTTTCATTTGATTTAGCATTGTATCCCCCTTCCAGCCTCTTCCGTGCAAATCCCATAAAATGAGATGCCGTTCCAGTTCATACCGTAGCGAGTTGAGTCTTCTGTCGGCCTCACTATGACTCGCTTCCCGGATGAGCGAGGTTGGCCTCAGATGAGAGATAAGACAAGACAGCTAAAATCCGCCATAGCAGTTGAAGCGCTGTATTTGCCCTGTGCCAAGGGCCAAGGCCCAGCCTTTAGCGATTGGCTTAGAACGGTATGGCTTACATGTTTTGATCTGCATCTTGTCCTCTGCATCCAACACAGACTTTGACAGGACAATCAAAAGACCGCCGGGCTCGATTTGACGTATCCTGCCCTTTTGTGCCCAAGAAATCTCTTGCCAGAGCCTGGGCCACGCAGCCAACTCAGCCCTGCCAAACAGAAGAGCAGCCTCTCCACATTTCCGACTTTGCTGTCCGCCTTGCCGGCGGTAGTCACAGGGCCAATGCCCAAAGCGGCATAGTTGCAGCTCCAAAGGAAGCAGTTTGGCAGACGCTTGGCAGACGAAGCGATAAAAACAGCACTATCCCCACATGAGTCAAACGGCAAACGGAAAGGCTGCAGAGACGAGGGCATGTGGAGGTGCGGCTGAGACGCGAGGCCAACGCCACCAAAACCGACCCCAACGTGCGGCCGTTTGAGCCGGTGCCATGCCGCCGAGGCCAGCCGCGTTGGTGATGGCGTCAAGGGCGCCCCATTGTGTATAAGATGAGGGGGAAGTCTCCTCGAGATTGGGTTTGTGTCTCCTCTTGTCTCCTCCCCCCAAACACACTCCGACACGCACTCGTGCTCTTCGCCATGGACAAGGACAAGCGCATCTACGACCTCATGGTCGTGACGGACGCCACGGCGTCGATGGGCATGTACCTCAACGCGCTCAACGCCTCGCTGCCCGAAATCATCAAGGTCTCGGCGCTGACGGGCTGCTTCTCACGCATCGGCGTCGTGGCCTACCGTGACTACTGCGGCGGCGCCCTGACCGAGTGGTCTGGCTGGCACGGCCTCGACGACAACGCCGACGTGGGCGTGGACGCGGCCACGACCAAGAAGGCGTCGCGCCAGGAGCTGCTCGACTTTGCCAAGCGCCTGTCGCCCAGCCACGGCGGCGACTGGCCCGAGGCCGCCAAGACGGGCCTGGCGCGGGCGTACGCCAACATGCGCGACAACGTGGGCACCGTCGTCGTCTTCTTCACGGACGCGCCGCCGCACACGCCGGCCACGGGGGCGTCAACCGGCTGCGCGAGACGCGCACGCTGACAAACTGCGCCGACGGCGCCGACCGCGCCCTGTACGGCAGCGAGGCCGCCGCGTTGCCGACTGGGTGACGCTGCCCGCACGCTGCGCTCGGGCACCAAGCAGGCGCGCGTGTTCAGCATCGTGCAGAGCCATCTCGTGGACACGCTGGCGCCGTTTGCCTTCCTGTCGGCGCGGACGGGCGGCGCGTGCTTTGAAATCCCCGCCAGCTGCGGCGCGGCCGTCATCTCCGCGGTGACGCTGGCGTGCTGCTGGCGTGGATGGGCGTCGAGAAGAAGGAGACGGCGGCCTCCGCGTCCGCGTCGTCGTCGACGGCGGCTAAGATTGCTAAGTTATGCCGGTACCCGCGACACCACCAACATCACGTCGCTCGTCAACGAGCGCGGACACGAAGATGGAGACGTTCTGGGTGCGGCGCGACGAAAAGGCCGTGGTCAAAGCGCGTGGCCGACAACTTTGACAAGGTGGACGTGTCCGTGGCGAGCCTGAAGCAGTTTGTGGCCGCGCGGAAGCCCGCCGTGGCTGACTTCTCGCAGCGGTACAAGGCAGACGCGGCCTACCGCGCGCTCGTGACCACCAACCTGCAGGACATTATCAAGACAGACGTCGCGGCGGTCACGGCAAACCCGTCTTTGGCAGCCTGTGGCGCACCGTCTGCAGCGACCGGCTCAACGAGGCGCGCGACCAGCTGGTGGCCCTCTTCAGCCAGCAGGTCGAGGCCGTCACCGACGCCGACAAGAAGGCCCGGCTCAAGCAGTGGCTCGAGGAGTCGTACGACCACGCGGCCGAGATCCTCGAGATGGTTGACAGCGTGCCGGCGGCCGAGCAGTTCCCTGCGTCTTTCTCGACCCGACGCTCGACTTTGCCGCGCTGGCCGGTGCCGACGCGAGGCGAGGGCGAGGACGGGGGAGACGCGGATGGACCGGGGCTGACGCGCGCGGACCTGCTCGAGATTGGCCGGTCGTGCGACGCCCGCATCCTGCGCCGCCTCGGCCGCGTGCTGGCCCGGCTGACGTACGTCGAGTCCGCCGCCGCGCTGCCCGCGCACATTGCTGCCAAGGACAAGGACTCGGAGCAGAACGTCCTGCCGGGCGAGTCGGGCTTTGTGCCGCGCATCCCGCTGGCCCTGGCGCGCCCCGAGCACAAGCGCAAGTTCTGGAAGGTGCTGCTGCACACCATTGTGCGGGCACGATGCTGGGCCCGCGACCCGCCGCGCTGCTGGCGGCGCTGTCGCTGCGCATGGGCATGGCGCCGCTGCGGGACGCCGCCGACCGCGAGCTGCTGGCTTTTGCGGGCCAGTGGAACACGCTCGACATCCCCGAGACCTGGAACACTAACTGCCTCAACCTGCTGCTGTCTGCGGACAAGGACTACACAGCGCGTGCTCCTGAGACCGCAGAGACTGCAGACGGCGCAGCGAGCGCCGGCAACTCGGTCCTCTCGGCCGGCGACCGCGCCCTCTTCAAGGCCCTCGTCGACTACAAGCTTGCCGAGGTCAACCTTACGACCACGCTGACCGCCCGTGTCGCTGGCTGCCCGACAAGGCCCACGTCGCCATGGCCCCACGGTCGTCTGCCACGCCTGCCACTTCCCGCGCTCCGTGACCATCATGTCCGGCCAGGGCGTGTGCGGCCTCTGCGACAAGACCACGTGCGACTGTGCCACGCCGCAGATCCACGCCGAGATGGTCGCCGCGCACGTCTCGGCTGACGACACCGCCTCGACGCCGCTGGCCTGGGTCGAGTGCGGCGTGCGCAGCTGCCGCGCCCAGTACGTCGTCTACAATGAGGAGAAGCTGCGCGTGCGCGCCAAGTGCCACTACTGCCGCACCCGGGGCGTCAAGGCCGACGACGCCACGGCCGTGACCACGGCCCCGTATGTCGAGTGCACTGCGTGCCTCAGCCGCGTCATCTGGCCCATGGAGTACCGCCCTGCCGGCTTTTGATGCGCGCACGTACACCTGCCCGGCATGCGCGGCCGGCGTCGCCACCGTCGTCCGACATGCCCACGACAGCTGCCCAGCTCGTTGACGAGAACGGCCGCGGCTGGCTGCTGCGCAACGACGGCAACAAGATCGCCGAGCCGTTCAGCAACCGCAGCCTGTTCTACACCATCTCGACCGCCGGCGTCGACGGCTTTGCCGCGGCCGTCGAGGTGCTCCCGGCGGCCGGCGGTGGCGCGTGCCATGGCCTCACACTCAAGGACAAGAAGGTCCGCAATGCCGACGCCGTCGTCGCCGAGCTGCGCCGGTGGATCGCATCCCGCCGCGCCGAGGGCGAGAACTGCAGCCTGTGCTTCTCGAGCATGGGCAAGCGCCGTCTGCGCGCTGCCTGTGGCCGGCGCGGCTGTGCACAGCGCATCTGCGGCGACTGCCACGCCGCGTGGTACGGCCTCAACGCCCGCGGCAAGATTCTCAACGTGGCCGCCCTGAGCTGCCCCTTTTGCCGCCGCCAGCCGGCGCCCAGGGTCATTGCCGGCAACACGGGCCTCGCCACGCTGGGCAACCTGCGGGCGGCCGTCGACAACGCCGGCACCTGGATCTACGCCTGGTGCAGCGCGTGCGGCATGGCCAAGGAATTCGCCGAGCGCGTGTGTGCCCGTGGCGCGCCGCCCGAGGTTGTGGACTGGCAGTGCACCGACTGCGAGGACGCCGCGGAAGCGGCAGCGGCAGCGGCAGCGGCAGCCAACAACAACAACGACGCGGGCGAGCACCGTGCAGTCTCTGCGCTTCGGTACCGTCCGTGCCCGGGCTGCGGCACAATGACGCAAAAGATCAGCGGCTGCGACCACATCACCTGCACCGTCACGGGCTGTGGCACCCACTGGTGCTTCTTCTGCGGTGAGGCCGTGCATCCGGGCGGCATCTATGAGCACATGAGCGCCGAGCACGGTGGCTGGTACGGGGGAGGCCATGTCTTGGACTATGTCACGGACGACGACATGGACGACGACACGGACTATGGCGAGGAGTAGTGGATGGGTGCTTTATTTTTTGTGCTTTAGCCAAGGCTTTCTTTCTGCTCTGATTTTTGACCTTCTTACTGTCGATTTCTGGTTTCTGGCTTTATCTTTGATTTTTGTTCTGATCGTCGGGGTTACCTAGTCCATTCTTGATGCGACGGACTGCATAGCGAGCGATGGCGGGTTGGTCTGCGAGATATATATTAGCAAAAGAATGTAAATAATGGATGTGCCTTGTCATATAATATCCAAAATGAATACCATGTATCTAAAGAAAGGTGGTGAAAACTTGTAGATTTTTTGTCTTTGGCTATGCTACGGGTGCTTGTGCTGGGAGAAATGGGGAGGAGGGAATATGGAGGTGCTTGTGCATGTGAACGGAGGTAGTCTAAAAATCATAACTGGTATATAAGCGAGACGAAAAAGGGGGTGGAAAAAACAAAGGAAATGCCAAAAAGGGGGAGATGGAAACAGTATGAAGCTTAAAAGAGTAACCTTGTAAATCAAAACAGACATCCATTTCCTTCCCGTCAAAAGAAAGACGTGTCGTCGTTCAAAGAAGAAGAAAAAAAACACAAAAAACTTTCTGTACCGAATCATCCCGTCTTCATTACGTCGTAATCTTCCTCCTCGTTTCGCTTCTAAACAGAAAACTACACAACCTCGCCTGTTTGGCTCGCCCTCGGCTTAGTTGCCAATCTTTTGCACAATCTGCTGCACGAGAGCGCGGCGTCTCAGTGTCCAGTTGCGCCTCCGGCTCGCCCAGCACCTGCTGGAACACCGGCAGCAGCTTGGGCGTCAGCTGCTGCACCGTGGGCCTCGTTGTGCTCGTACAGGTGGTACAGGCACGTGTACACGGGCTTGTTCTCGTCGTAGTCCTCGGCCAGCGGCAGACGCGCCACCAGCGCGGGCAGGTAGTCGCCAATCGGCACCTGTCGGGGTGCGCCGTGATCAGGCGAGCCAGCGCGCCGGCCGCGTTGTCGTAGATGCGGTGGCCGGTGTTGTCCATGGCCAGCAGGTTCTCCAGCTTCTCGAGGATCGTCGGGTACGCGGCCAGGTACGTCTTGCTGTCGTCGAGCTCGTGACCAGCTGGCCGGCGGCAAACGCGGCGTTGCTCTTGGTCTCAAGGTCCTCGTCACCCAGGCGGTGCACAATCAGCTTGAGCAGCTGCGTCGTGTACGGCGTGACGGTGGCGCCCATGCTGCCCGCGCAGCCGGCAATGGTGCCAATGGCCGACGAGCGCTCGTATGACTCGTTGGAGCTGGCAATCTTGGTGATGGGCTTCTCAAAGATCTTCCACAGCTCGCCAAAGCCGGGCCAATGGCCACGGCCAGCGCCATAACGACGTCCAGGGCCGTCTCGATCACCAGCCAGTCGTACTCGGAGCTCTCCTCGTTGGCCGTCTGCGCATCCTCCTCGTCGCCACGTCCTGCTGGCACGGGTGCGAGCGCGTGATGATCTGGCCAAGCACCGACACGATCTCCTGGATGGCGTTCTCCTGGCAATAATGGCCGGGCCGCACGTCTCGAGCGTGGCCGCGACGTTGCGGTTGACGTCGGTAACGACATCGCTGTTGTTGCTGTCAGTTTGTGCTTCTGTAAAGAGGACAAAATACAAACAAGGAACAAGAAACAAAAGAAAGAACGAGTCGATCAGACAGGTAGATTAGACGCTTTCGCAGCATTCGCACATTTGTGCGTCTGAGTGAGCTGGGTATAACGCAAGGTAATCATCATTTGACTCGGGAAGACGGGAGGATGGGGGGGCGGGGGGGTGCAAGCAAAGAATCAAAAACTACAAAACAGGGACAGAATAACATACCGCTCAGCCTCGTCGGTCCACAGGTCGAGTGTCGGGCGCACCACCATCTCGGCCAGCTTTGTCAGCAGCGGCGTCGGCGCCTGCTTGGGCGGGAAGCCCGGCTGCCACTTGACGCCCGTCGACTGCTCGTCAGCTGCCACACGCGCGCGTACGACCGCCACAGCAGGCCCGCCGCCGCCTTGCGCACGCCACCATAGTGGTGGTCCAGCAGGCTGTTGGCCGTTGCTGACGGCCTTTTCCAGAAAACTCCTGCATCTCCTCCTCGCCGCAGGCGTTGGTGATGATGTCGCGCCCAGCACCTCGATGGCGACCTCCTTCTCCTCGGCCTCGCTGTCGATGCCGGCCCAGGCATCTTCATCGTCGTCGTCGTCGTTGTCGTCGTTGTCACTAATAATGTCATCATCGTCGTTCGTCGTTATCGTCATTATCATCCCCGCCCAGCCCCGGTATGACAATGGTCTTGCCGCCGTCCTTGGTGCGATGCCTGTCAGGCCGCCAGCCTTGATGATGGCCTTTTCCTCCTCGGTCAGCTGCAGCGGGATGTCGTCGTCGCCGCCCTCAAGGGCCTCCAGCAGGGCATTGAGCACGCCCGACAGGAACGGCTTGAACTCGCGGCCGTACACCTTGGACATGTTGGCCCAGAAAATGAAGCTGCTCTCCTTGAGCCGGTCGTCGTCCAGCTTGAGGTTGGCCTCGCTCGTCTTCATCAGGTCCACGACGTACGGCTGGAACAGCTCCGAGCCGACGGCAATAGCAATGCGGCCAATGGAGTCGAGCACCGCGCTGCGCAGCTGCAGCTCCATCTCCTCGCCCTTGATGGTCACGTAGCTGCCCAGCGCCTGCATGCTCTTCTCAAAGTACGGCGCAAAGTCCTTCTCGAGGGGCTCGGCAATGGCGCCGACGCGCGCCGGCCGCGGCGATCTTGACGCGCGTGTCCGGGTGGCCCAGCAGCTGGCCCATGGGCTCGATCAGCTGCAGCGCATACTGGCGCAGGACGGGCGGATTTTTCGGCCGACAGGCCGTTGGCCAGCGAGTCAAAGGAGCCGCACACGGCGCGCAGGACGTGGTTGTTGGTGCGGTTGGTGGGGTCCGCGCGGCGGCGGCCATGGCGGCCTGCAGGTTCTTGACCAGGCGGTCAGGATGGCGTCGTGCTCGACGGCCAGCCCGTCGGGCATCTCGTCGCCAGGGCGGTCAGGCCGACGAGCGAGGCGTGGCGCACGACGCTGTTGAGTCGTTGAGCAGCTGAATGACCACAGGCAGGATGCTCTTGAGCTGGCGTGTTGATCAAAGTCGGGCGCGCCCTCGGCGCAGTTGCCGAGGGCCAGGATGGCGGCCTTGCGCTGGGCCGGGTCGGACGACGCCGCGTACTTGGGGAACTCGTCGAGCACGGGTACGATGACCATGCGCTGCGGCAGCTCGCTGGAGAGGGCGTCGAGGAGGCTGAGGGCCAGGTGGCCCGGGTTCTCCTCGTCAAAGGCCTCGTCGTCGCCGATCTCGGTCAAAATCTCTATGCTCTTGACGACCAGCTGGGCCGGCACGTCGCGCATGGCCTGGATCTTGAGACGGCGGTAGTGCACGGTCTGGGTTAGGAAGGAGAGGGCCTGCACGCGGACGTCGTCGTCGGCCTCCTTGTTGGCAGACAGCTCAATCATGAATTGCACGAGGCTCTTGAGGTGGTTACCCACAAAGGCCGGGCTGAACACCAGGAACTGCTGCAGCAACGTCAAAGACAGACTGGATCTTGTCGTCGTCGCCGGCGGTCGACGGCATTCTTGAGCACCAGGCCCATCTGGGGCACCAGGTCGCGCACGGCGGCCACCGAGTCCTCCTCCTCGTCCTCGTCCTCGATTAACACCAACAGGGCGCCCACGGACAGGACGGTGTTTGACCTGGACATCGGCGCTGGCCGGGTCCTTGATCAGCTCGGCAAACAGACCCAACAGGTTTCTTTAACGTGGTCCTTGTAAATGACGGGGTTGGCCTCGAGCGTGCTGTATATATATATAAGAGCCAATCTCGCGCTGGGCGGGCTCGCTGCTGGTGGCCAGGTCGAGGAGGGCGGGCAGCAGCTCGGGCCACTCGCCGTCGTCAAAATCAAAGGTGGCAATGGCGGCGACAAGGTGTGCGTCCGAGTGGCGGCACTTGGCGTTTTGCTCGGCCTAGGGTGGCTTTCGAGCAGGTGCTTGCGCACGGCGTTCTTCTGGTCGGCCGAGGGGGCCTTCCAGTGGCGCTGCACGAGCCGGGCGGCCTGGACGGCAGCCTGCTGGCGGACGCCGGCATCGCTATGTGTGCAGACGATCTCGATGAGGAGGAGCAGCGACTCGGCGTGCGCGTAGTAGTTCTTCTGGAGCTCGGCCGTGATGGCCTTGATTCGCGTGGTGTCGGCTGGAGGAGGGGGAACGAAAATATTAGCGGATGGCGTGGCTTGTGATGTTGGGTACCAAAAGTCAACAAAGAGCCGGCTCAACCGGTGAGGACTTACGGATCTGGAGCTCCTTGAGCAGGCTGGCAAGCTTCTGGCCGTCCATTGTGGCTGTTGGGTAGACGAGACACAAAATGGGGAACAGAAAGAAGTTTGTCAAAAAGGATGAATAGGAAGAGGAAAAAGGGGGAGGAGAGAAAAGCAGAGCAGAAAAGAAGGAAAGGGAGAAGGGGAAAGAAGAAAAAGGGGAAAGGAGGGGAGAAAAGAGAAGAAAAACGAGACCGCAACAGAGGCGGTCGATGGAGAGAAAAAAAAAATTGGGTTGAAGAAATTCTGCCGTGCAGTGAAAATCTTCAAAACGACCAGGGGCGTTGATACGGCGGTCCAGAAAAGGGAGATTGTGCGTCGCTCGCTATGTCCTCCTGAAAATTGTTGACGACGGTAATCCGCACAAGGTAAAAAACAGCAGAATAAGGAAACAAATTATACCAGGCGTCGATAAGATAAGAAAGGGTTAATAACCAATCACAGATGGTATTCCCCAATTAATATCCCACTTGGCAACCAACGGCGGGGTACTGCTGTGGCTGGTGTGTGGCTTGCGTGTGGCAGCTTGTACTGGGTAAATTACGAATACAGTAAACATTTGCGATAGAATGGGGCGAACGGGGCCACAACGGCCGAGTAACAAGACAGTTGTGACGAACGTGAGAGGCTGTCCCACTGACCTCCTCATCTGGCTGCGCATACTCACGCCACATGAGCGGTCGGGTGGTGCTGCCGCAGCTGGTGCACTCCCTCGTGCTCCCTCGGGCTGAGATTGGGGCAGCCCGAGCACTTGCTTGTTGATGGCTATTCTTTGCCCGGCCTTGCTGTTTGCCAAGGTCGATCCCATCAAAGGCGGTCGCGCAGCCAGTGGCTCGGTAGGCCACGACGGGGTTTGCACGACTGCTCGTAGGATGAAATGGAGCGTGAGAGGGGAGTATTGAAATACTATTATACATACGTGGCTTACCCTCGAGCCACTACTTGCTAAAAGCCACTAATCACTGTACTCTCACCGCTGTATTATCAAGCGTTGCAGCGCATTTAGTCGCTGTTCGCTGTAATAAGTATGTACCAATTCGCCGTATTGCAGTGCTCTTCGCGCTAAATTATTGCGCTCCAAAACTAGCTTACAGGCGCTTCCACCAACGCGTAGGCGCTTACAAACGAATTACAGCACTTACGCAATCAAACCTAACAGCGCTTACAAGCGCTAACACACAGCGACTACGCAGGAGTATTCAGCGCCCACGACACACACGACAATTCGCACCATAATTGTCCATATATTCCCATCGAATCTCCTTTGAGAGCTCTAGATATTAGAAGATAGATATTGCAGAGGCAACACGAAAATTTCATGGCAACACTAAATTCATTCACTCCAGTCGACGCTTCCTAACCCGAATCCATCAGTTTCATCAATAAATTCCAGTGTTGGCATTGCAGTCCTCACAGAGAGAAGTGCAGCCCGGCGAGGACAGTCCTGTTTCGTGTTGACTGTTGTGGCTCCGTGGCTCTGTGCTTGTGTGCTTCCTTTGGTCAATCAAGGGCTGGTAAGTCAAATACCCTCGCTCGTACACTGGCCGTCTGCTGAGCACTGGGGTGACACGGTGCTGCAGGCTCAGCCCCTTGTGCAGCACGAACGCTGCTGTTTGCAGTCTACAGGCTGCAGTATGCGGAGGTCTGTGGACGGCGAGAACTGGTTTTGTCTTTATGCACAGAGGCTGATGGGTGTGGCAGTATGGTCCAGTTTTGCTTGATTTAAGAGACGCACTTTCCGCTTTTTGTGCCTCTTTTCTGTCTGTCGTCCGTTGGCTCTGCAAGTACCGTGCAGCAGGAGAGCGCATCGGCAGATAACGGTCTGAAACCCCACTCACATATCAGCCCAGTCGAGACGCAGAGACGATAGAACTCACTCAGCATGGCAGCGCATCAGCCAATCATGCTCAAAAAGGGCCTGCTCTTCGGCCGTCAGGTGGGCGTCAGCATCAGCAACCCGTTCTCAACCGGGGCCTTCGGGTTTCCCCGGCAGCGGGGACGGCGCAAACACCGGATTTCGGGATCTAGAATCAACACGGGTAGTGGGAGTAGCAGCAGTGGCAGCCGACACGGCAAGTGGCAGCGTCTCCGGCGACGCGACGACGACCGGCACGCCCTTTGGAAGCAGTTATGGGGCGGGCGACGGCAGCGACAGCAAGCAGCAGCAAGCAGCAGCAGCAGCCACGGCCCCAGCACGGCAGGCCTCAGCAATCGAACATTGCCGGCATTGCCCTTGGCTCTATTCTCTTCGTTCTTATTGTCTTGGGGTTTTTGACTTGGTTTTGCACGCGCAAGCGACGGCCGCAGCAGCATGGCGACACTCCGGCCGGCGGTGAACATCCAGGACGACACGGAGAAGAGACCGTGGCGTTTGCCAAGGTGAACAGCCAGCAGCGCCGTGCCCACAGCGCAGCATTGAGCTGCCCGACCTTCCCGGCTTGCCCGATGACCCCCCGGCCTACGAAGAGATTGGCCAACACGGGGCGAACGTGCCCCATGGCAGCCATCCTCTCCAGCAGCAGGGCCACGACATTCACAACGACATTGTCCTTGGCTCTGTGCCGGATGGGTTCCGCCAGTACGACGCCCAGCCACCTGCCATGGACTCTGGGGCCAAGGACGGCTTTGGCTTGTCTAGTCCGGGAGAACACGAAGAACGACCCACGCCCGATAGATGGCTGAAAAAAAATCAAAATCAAAAAAGCAGGATCCTTGGTGGTGGATCCTCGAATTGGCAGAGCTCACGATGGGTTGAGACGACAAGCGCGGAAGGAAAGAAATCAAAAGACGAATGGAGAAACATCAAAATAACCATCATAATCTTACCAGGCAGACACCGCGTCGAACTGGACGGCACAGCGCCGGGGTGAGAGTGGGCATATCGGGTCCAGAGTTTCCGCCAGGCCGTGGCCGCGGAGTTAATAGTGTAATGTGATTGGTTGGGTGGGACGGCCATCACCACAGGCAGCCAAACCAGGCATCTGGACCAGGTTGACAGCGAACAATATATACGACTCTTGCGTCACCTTTTATTTGCAGACTCTTTATCATTAATTCACTTACATTAACTTTGCGGCCTTTACGGATTTTCTGCTACTTGCCCACTGCTGTTTTCTCACCTCCACGCATCAACATCTCCTCAGCATGGCTAGTTCTGCCCCCCCCCCGTCTCCTTCACCGGCCGCGCTGGCCGACAAGCTCGACAGCCTCGCGGCCACGCTGACAGAGGCGTCAAAGATCCTCCGTGCGGGCTCGTCGGCGTCGCTGTTGGCCAGTGCCACCCACAAGGCAGACGTCCTTGCTGCGCTCAAGGCCGGCATCGAGGCCGTGCAGAGCCCCAGGACGCCTTCCTCGACACCATGGTGACCACGTCGTGCCTCGTGGCCAAGCGCATCTTTGTCAAGTGGAAGCTCTTTGACGCCATCCCGGTGACGGGGTCTATTACGTACGCCACCCTCGCCGCCAAAGTAGATGCCGACACGGAGATTGGTCAGTACGTTGTGCCTGTTCTTTCACGTCAGCTACTGATGAACACCTCGCTAACCCAAAAGCCCGCCTTGCCTGGGTCCTCGTTGCCGACGGTGTTCTGGAGCAGGTCGGCGCCGACGCCGTGGCCCACACGCCCAAGTCGATGATGCTCAACATGCCGGCCATGACCGCCATGATCGTCTTTGGGTGAGTGTGCCCCATCTGGTCTCGAGACTCAATTTCACAAGAACACACCCCCACCCCCACCCCCCGCCGGGCTTATTTCCCGTCTGACGGCCTCCCCACAGCTTCGATGTCCTCCTCCAGGTCTTTGTCTACATGCCTCAGTACTTTGACGACTACGGCCGCAAGGACCCCACGGACCGCCTCAACACGATCGTCGCTTGTTGCCCGCGGCCACCCCAACGAGCCCGTCTGGCCATGTTCGAGAGGGACCCGGAGCTCATGGGCCACTTTACCTTTGCCATGACGGCCTTTGAGGCCATCTACCCGCACCTCGGCTCGTACAAGCTGGACTGGCTGGTCGAGGCCATGGCCAGCGACAATCCCGACAGGGTGGCGTTTGTCGACGTCGGCGGCAGCAAGGGCCACACCATCCAGCAGATCGCCGCGCAGGTGCCCGGCTTCCCGCTGGACCACCGCTGCGTGCTTTAGGACCGGCCAGAGGTGCTGGCGCTTGTCGACGCCGCAGAGCTAACGTCGGTCCAAAGGTCGTCGCGGATTTCCACACGGAGCAGCCGCGTCAAAAATGCGCGCATCTACTACATCCGCCGCTGCCTACACGACTACTCGGATGCCGAGAGCGTGGTAATTTTGAAGCACCTGGCGGCCGCCATGGCCCCTGACAGCCGGCTGCTGATCGTGGACCACGTCATGGGCGACCCGCCGTCGGCGTACGCGGCGTCGTCGGACCTGTTTATGGCGTGTCTCGGCGGCAAGGAGCGCACGCTGCGCAACTTTGAGGACATTACGGTGCAGGCGGCGCTCGAGATCAAGGGCGTGTACCGCAACGAGGGTACGGATGCCGCTGTTGTCGAGTGCGTTAACATGTAGTGGGAGAGGGGAAAGGCGAGTGACTGTATTTTTTATTTATTCTGTCAGTCATTAGCATGCTTCCTGTAGTCACCCATATCTTCTACTTTCCCGGCGTCGGACCTTTCCACTCCACTGCTTTCTTCCAAACAATACATATCTGCACTGTCTATGCCGTACAGCATCTCGTCGTTATCGTCTCTTGCGTGCAGTTCTCTGGGTAGTTCTCTTGGGCTTCACGCCTTGCCACTGTCCTCCAGTGCATACGACACCCGCGAGATGCCCTTGGACCGCGAGATCTTGGTCACCCGTGTCTCGCCGCATTGGTCTGTCGTATCCACGTGTGTGCCGCCACAGGGTACACCTCGGCGCCCACGATCCGCACGATCCGCCACTTTTCCGTCTGCAATGACGAGCCGCTATTGTTCCTGTTTGCATCGGGCCACCGCCGCTGCTCGGCGCAGACGGCTGTGGGATCAGCCGGTCGAGGCCGTTGCGGCGGAAGTCGGCCGCGTCCCACCAGTCAATCTCGACGGGCATGGCCTGCGCAATGTAGTCGGCGACGCGCGCCTGGATGGGCTCCTTCCAGTGCGCGTCGATTTTGCCGCGGAACTCGCACGAGGCGGCGTCGGGAAATGCGAGGCCTTGAGCTCGTCGAAGCCCGCCACCTCGTTTTCAACGAGATGGCGGACGCGCCGCCCCAAGGACATGGGCCGGCCGTATGCAGGCGGGAGTAGAGGATGCGCTTGTCGACATCAATGGCCTGGTGGACAGTGCTGCCAACAGGCCAAAACGGAGGCTGCTTCTTTGTTGCTGCTGCTAAAGCGGCCAAAGTGCAGGACACGGCCGCTCTGGACAGCATCCATGCGCGCCGACAAGACATCAAAGGCGTGTTGGGCACGACCTTCGACGCTGTCGAGCCGTATCGTGCCGATATCGGACGGTTGGCCGCCGCCCTGGGGATGGAAGATGGTGGCAGCGGTGACGACGGCATAGTACGGCGCACTGGCACCTGCATCTGCATCCGCCTCGACCTTGGCCTGCTGCCCCTGTTTGAAGAGCGCCTGGCTTGCCGATGGCAGTGAGGCGTATGGCAGGACGGCGACCACTGTCGTTGATAGTGTGTAGCACTTGGCATCGTGCTGGTACACGAGCACTGTGTGCGCCTCGGGGGCTGCCTCGCTTTCTGATGACTGCGGTTGTTAGCCAAACTGTTGTCTTTGAAGGGAAAAGGACAGGCGATAAAGTGAAATACGCTACCATTTTGGTTGGGTTATGCAAATTTGTGTGTATGCGTCCTCTGGGAGTTGCAGCACAATAATGGTGAGGGGCTCTTCTCTTTTTGGGCTGCCAAAATGTCGTCTGGGAAATCTCTGGTTGGCTTCCGTAATCTTTGGCACTGATTTGCCCGCTGAGACCCCTTTTGTGCTGGATCGACTTCCCTAGAAGTCCCGGGCGGATGTCTCCAAATCAGGCAGGTCGAAGAGCCTCCAAACCACACTAGCATCGGTGTACGTCTTCGCATACAGATAAATAATAAAACTTTTGAGAATCCATAAAGGCAGTGGTATATTAATACTAGATTTATCAAAGACAAAGAAATTATGAGATAGAGCACTGTGTGCTCCAAGCCTTGTATGGCTGAGGCCAACCCGTTGGCTCCTTGAATCCGTGTGCAGAACGAGGTATGCATAAAGAGACAAAAATCAAAAAAAAACCAGAAATAAAAAAAATCATCGCTAGCCGTCAACAAGTGTACTCCGCTGCTTGTAATGCTCCAATACACCTCCAATACACGTGACAAAGGAAATGAAGAGTAGGAAGTGAGAAAGAAATAACAAATGAAAATGACGATGAAAATGAGAGGCAGGGTTAGATCCTGTCGTGCCAGCTTCAACCGTTTGTGGCCCCACCAGCCAGCCTCCATGCTCATGTGGCCCATACCCCCGCCGACGGCACTGATGCGGACGGCACTCTTCTTATGGAAAAGCATTGTCGAATCGAGCGGCGAGTCGGGCCGCGGGATTCCCTGCTCCCCGTAGTCGCTGCCGTGGCTGCTGTTGCTGTTGCTGTTGCTTTGCTTTTGCTGTTGCTGCCGGAACCAACAAAGTCGTCATACTGCATGGCCGAAGGCCTATCGACGTCCGTCGATCGAATAGTCGTCTTCATCGTCAGCAGTGGCGTCCATGCCGTCGTCGTCATGACGGGGTCGTGCACCGTCGGCAGAGCCTGGGCGACAGCAGAGTTGGGGAACCGGTGGTGGTCGGCGCCGAGAGAAGAACGGTATTGTCCCCGCGGCTTCTTGAACATGGGCTTGTTGCGCAACTTCTGCGACTGGTCGGCCGGCGTCCCGTAGTCGAACGAGTCGTAGCTGGCAATGCTGTCGTTGTCGTCGTCACCATAGCCCAGACAGTCGCTAAGGCGAGGGCTTCGCTCACCACCATCCCCAAAAATATCTTCGGAACGCGCGCTTGCGAGCGTGCTTCCGCTTCCACTGCCGCTTCCTGTCCCACTTGCACTGCTAGAGGAGGCCTTTCCTGCAGCAGCCGCTCTGTGCATGTTCATCAAGACCCGGTCCAGATCGGCATTCGTCGCTGTCGTCTTTGAGCCAGGAGTGGGTGGGAGCTGTGCTGTGGGCGGTTTCGAGCGTAGCGACAGAGGCAGGGACGCGGCAGAACTGGACGAAGCGAATTGCGGATCCCGGCAGATGGAGGCACAGGGAACGGGCTGTCCTCAAAGTGCATGGGAAAGTCGTTGAAACTGACCGACGTCAGGCTCACCGACCGCGGCTGGGGCGAATGCAGCTCTAGGACGGCGTCGATGCTGGTCCGCCGGGTCTCATGGGCCGGTCTTGGCGGCTGGTGTGAGCCGTTGCTGTCTTGCTCTGTCGTCTTGTCTTTTTCCTGCTCTTCCTCAAAACCGGCAATCATTGACTCGCGCATCCGAAGACGCTTCTTGCGCAAAGCTGCCAAAAGAAGCTCCTCTTGGCGCGTAACAGCCATGAATCTGCCCTGGCCCGCGTTCGCGCTGCGACTCGAGTCGGTAGAAAAGCTGTCCGCCGCAGACCGAATGGATCCCTGGTCACCGCCGTAGATCGATGTGTGGTTGGATCGCATCATAAAGTCCATGCTCGAAGGCGAAAGCGGTGGCGTGAGCTGTTCTGGCGAGGTCGTGTGGCTGCGCGACATGGCCGAGTTGTAGGATGCGCCCTGTGCAGGGATGAGCGTGATGGCACGCGCCTCGTGGACGGTGTAATTGACCGGGCTGATCACCGAATCTGTCCTGTTCGAGGCAACCGAGACGCGCGATTCGCACGACGGCGACCAGACATCGCTCATTGACGGCTTTGCCGTGCTATTTGTGGACACAGACGCAGAGCTGGTTCTCGAGTAGGCTGTGGCGGGAAGCAATGGCCAGATTGTCTGTCTTGCAGGCCAGGAACAGGCAAATAGTGGGCGGTAGTATCGGATCGGCCACTGGCGCGATCCTTGTTTCTCTTCTTACTAGAGGACAGGCTCCGGGAAGTCGTTGGGCGGTAAGCCTCCTCCTGGTGGCTCGAGCGAATATCGGGCTGCAACCGCGGGGATGGCAGAGCCGACGTCGATGACGTCTTGGGCCGAGAGTCGGCAAAGTCGTCCTCTGAGTCGGACGATAAGGATAACACACTGGTTTGTTGCAGGTCTATCTCGAGCAAACTGTATGCCGTCCGCTTCGATGCCTTGGAGGTCCGTGTATGCCGGCTGGAGATGCTGTCGGAGCAGTCTCCATCGGGCGCCTGGATCGTCGGCAGCCTACTTGTCTCGATCTGGGGAATCGCATCTGCGTTCGCATAGCCGCCCAAATACGCCGAGATGTCCTTGTAGAGTGGAACCTCGCGGGTCATTTGAGACGGGTACTGGTCAGCAGCATTGGTGTTGTCCGCCACATCCTGGTAGATCTGAGGAACCTCTGTTGGTGACAAGGGCGAAGTCATGTCGTCTTCGCTTTCCACTGGCGTGGCCGCGCCTGTAAGTGCGTCGTTTCCGTCGTGCTCGGCAAAGACGTTGCGGAATGTCATTTGCTCGTAGTGTTCGTACAGGTTCTGCAGACCGGCAGCCTCTTGAGACGTTGCAACGTGCCGTTGGTTCGAGCCTGACGACTTTTGCCTGGGACTGATGGAGCCGGACAGCTCTAGCTCTTCGCGGTTCGAGCCTCTCGTGGTCGGGCGCAGTCTCCGGTCACTGCGGTGGCCGCTGTGTGGCCTTGTGAGGTACTCAAGGGGCGATATGGACATGAACGATGGCGACCGCGTGACCATGTCGGGGCTCAGGACGAGACCACGCTCGGCGCTGAGGTTGAGCGTACTGGACGCGCTGGAAGACTTGCGGCTGGCAAAACATTTTCGACAGGTCCAGTTTTGACGGCTTCTTTTTGGGCCTTGATGCTTGTGAGATGCTGCCATCGATGTCGAGGAGGGAGCTAGCTTTCTTCGGTAGTCCTTTGGCCATGGCGGAGCTCGAGGTTTGTTGCGAGATGCCCAATGGTACCTTGGATTTATCGTAGTAGGAGATGATGGTAGAACTGGACTGTTTGCGCCGGAGGCTAGATGCGTCGGTGACGGAGTGTTCGTCTTCATCGCGCTCACCATATTCCCGTGGCAAGACACCAGACTCTTCTTCAAAGTCCTCGCCGTCTTCCAACAAACGTCCACCATTAGAGCCGCCAACTACCATGCCCTCGGGCAGACTTGGTAGGGCACCAACCTGAGTCTCGTCATCGTACGTAAACGCACTGTCCGAAATGTTGACGCTGATGCACGAATTGGAGACTGTATCCCAGTGCCTCGACACGTCGGCTGTTGCTATTGGGAAGGCCGAGTCGATGTTGATTTGTGACGAGCCGAGGAGCTTCTGTACCTTGTTGAGAGGTGGTGAGAGGACAGCTGCGGACTCCTGCTTATGCCGCCTGCCAGGGACCGGAAAACTGAACCGAGGCATGGCGTCCGCACGAGTCAATGTTGGTAGAGAGGTACGGTCGCGGGTAGGATCACACCCCAAGCCCCCTCTCCGCCAGAGATATGCGTGAGCTTGGAGATGGGAAGAGAGGGAAACACGAAGCTTTATTGGTGTGCGCGCGGGAAGCCATGTATGGGTGGTAGAATTGAAGGATATCCTGCAGGCGGCACAGCTTTGCGTGGGAATTGTGCGGTACTTCAGAGCTCGACAGCTGGGTTTCACAATGACTCGCTGTGTGGGAGGTTTGACGGTGAAACTGAGAGATGACAAGCAAGCCTTAAGGCGGCTATATCTGCCGCTAGGTGCTGTATCTCTGACAGGCAGCCGCGGTCGGGAGGCGAAGCTTATTGCCAAATCGTGGAGTTGTTTGAGATGATTCATGCGCGAGGCGGGTGCGGTTCGAGCTGCGCGGCCGGCTATCAGGCGAGATGCGGCGGGATGCGAGGATGCAAACGTCGACAAAGGGCTGAGCAGGTACGAAGAGGATGAGGCCGAGACGTAAAGCGTATGGAAAGGTTAGGTATCCGGTTCTAGTTGAGTGAACAAATGCCAGGACATGTACGGCATTAATCTCAAATTCCCGAATGCTACGGCTAGGTGCCAGGCGTGCGCCGTGGACGGGGAAGCTGCCGATATTAATGTCTTGCGGTGGATGCAGAGCTGTTGCTTGTCGCAGTGCGCAGTGTGTCTTGTGTGTCGAGCGGCGGGAGAGTCAAGAACGGTAAATGCGGCAAAGGGAGAGCTAAGACAAGGAGTCCCGAGACACAGTCGATTCCAACGCCGGCAACAAGGCGAAGGATTGGGGCGGAGGAAGGATGAGGAGGGTGTGGTAAGGAGAGCATGTGTTGAGAGTGAACAACGGAAGAGGATGGAGAAGACAGAAAGGAATGAGAGCAAGATTACGGTCAGATTTCGCAGAAGGGCTGCCCAGGCCAGATAATCGCACTGCGTATCAACGCCGTCAGCTAGTGGGCATGTTTCCCCCGGACACACGAAAATGGATCTGGCCGGCGAGGAGCAGCAGGGAAGCGAATGTCCAGTGGTTTGGTGGGCAAAAGCGACGGGGTGTGGAAGTGGAAACGGTCTCGCAGACGAGCAGGCAAAGGCAAAAAGCAAAATATCTTACCAGATTGGTAGAGGGGCCCGGCCGAAAAGAAGAAAGCGCATGCCATTCTCTAAGGAGCATGGCCGTGGAGAAGAAAGGACGAGCACCTGTCAGGCCCGAAAAAAGAAGAGGACGATTCCTGGCGGAGTGTCCGCTGATTTGCTGGGGCTCGCTGACGATTTTCTGCAGATGGAGTGGCCCACAAAGTGCATCCCTGACCCCTGTTCGTGGAGCAGACACCCCTGTCGAAATGACGCTAGCGCAGGACGAGCGACCTGAGTTCTTGCAATCTGCTGGCAGGCCGAGGATGGGGTTATGGTGTGGGTGTGGAGATCATTGGTGAGGAAGACGGCAAAATGCCAGATGTTTCGTGATCTTTTAGCAAAAGGGGCATGTTTTGTTTTGGACATTGAAAAGAGGCAGGAGCTGTGTCGATCACGTGTAGTTTCCAGGTACGTGTACATGTATGCATGTAATACCTACGAGGCTGTCGGTATGCTGTCCCAACAGGAAAAGAGCAATCGTCACAAGCGTGCAGCGCCCCAGTATTACGAAGTGGAATACAGAAGGTAATACTAGGGAGAGCTCATTCCAGCTGCGGACCGCCAACGCCGATGCTACCTTTCATCTCCTTGCCTGACGGCACTGGGGGCGATACGGTCGTAATAACAGTTCATGATTAAACGTCCGCATTTGGCACCTGTGGCATTGTGGGAATAGGGGGAGCGCGTCTTTTCATCTTGCATAGGATGTGTCTTTTTGGCCCTTTTATTGAACACAGCAGGCACTCCCGGTCGCGGCTGCCCAAAACGGCAACTTTTTAAGGGGAATTTTATTGATTTACCGTATTAGCATATGCACATGTAACGCTGTACTCTTCAATTACACAATCCGGCCAGCAAACTCGCACCTTCCCTTCTGCGTGGGTGCACGCCCGTGCACAGCGCCTGTCCACTTGTTCTGGCGTGTTTGTTAGTAGCATTCGAAGAAGCTACAGAACGTCCGTCGCTAGTGTCGTGGCCACGGAAATCCGGTCTAGCTTTCCTATCTCCTGCTCTTGCTGCCCCTCCTGCAAAAGTCCCTCCAAGACCGCCAAGACACAACGGCTGGTTGCGCCGAAGCCTAGCCTTTCCTTTAGCACGGGCTCGTGGTTCCCTTTTAGGTGTTTTAGCGTTGTCTCTCCCTACAGCGTCCCCTATTCACTATTGCTAAAAGTTCACCATTTGGCGGACTTGATCTCTTTTCGACGACCTGCAGCACAAGCGGCGCGCTTTATATATATACAACTCTTTTTCTTTTCTTGCTTTTCGTCTTTCCATGTGTCGTTTTCCGTCATCCATCGTCTCTTCTTCGCTCTCGCCACTCTCAGCGAGAGCCGTCGCTGCTGCTAACGTCTGCCAAATCCACCAGCTTAAGCTTTCTACGTCGCTGTATCTTGGTAATCGCTGCTTTTGTCTCGGGGTTTTTTATTTTACGGAGAAATACTCGACTAGTCGCTTTTCTTTTTGAGTGCATGTTCCCATTCTGTGCGATCTTACGACAAATGGAGTCCAATATGCAACGCGTTTAATTGCCGTCGTACGTGACAAGAAATGTTTACGAAGAAACAAATTGAAGAAGAAAAGAAAAGAAACCAGCTGCTATTACTGGACTGCCAATCCGCATGCCAGAAAGGGTGCACACACCTACAGTTTCCGTGAGACAGCGCAATCTGGCAGCGACTCATTGCCTGCGGGCTTCCACACTCGCTCGCGAGTTGAAACCGGCCAGTTGTCGGGGTATTGGCGAAACCTGCGGCTCATGAAACGCGACAACACTCTGTGCTCCATGGGAAGATGTTATTTGTATCGAGAAAAAAAAACTCAAGATATCGTATGCCCTCCCCGCCGAGCCACCTCGCCCACTCCACTGAAGCGCCTTTTACCAGATTTTGCCGCCGAGCAATGTCGATCCCCTCCACCAGAGTCCAGAAGAGAGACAAACTGAAGCGAAGCGAGGGTAGGCATTGCCGATCTAAATGGAAAAGAACCGTTCGTCTGTGCGCGAACTGGAAAATATGGAAAATACGAGTAAAAGGACTCGACGGAATGAAGTGAAAGCGGAGAGCGGATTTTTGGCAGGATTGAGTCCACATCTTCGTGAGACATGTTTGCTGCACAAAGCCTCATCATCTCACTTGGCAAAGCCAGGCCTATATCGTGAGCCTTGGGCCGTGATGTGCTGCCCTGGATGCCTGTTCCAGTTTGAAAAGGCTTCGTGTATCACAGCTGCCGTTCGGGACGGGCGTTTCAGGCCGGCTCAGCCAGCCACAGACGCGAGACAATGTATGTATTACATGTCTGTTCAATGAACGACAACAACCAGAGGACAAAGAACGGGTTCTTCCCCGGTGTGCTCGCTCAGGCCCTCGTTTGTTCCTGGCAGCGATCTCCGTGGTTCGTGAAGTTCATTTTCGGAGGTACTTTCTGACAGGTCTTTGGCAGAAGCAAGGATGAAGACGAAACTGACAACAAAAAGAGGGGGGGAAGGAAGAAATAAGAGGGGAAAAAAGAATTAAAAAGAAGAAGAAGAAAATAACGAAGAAGAAGAAGAAAACGTGAATTTGCGCTGTTAAACGACGTGCGGCAAACCCGATAGCATTGGTGGACCAGCGTAGATTGCGTGCAGATCGAAGTGAGAAGAAAATGTAACACGACCTAGATGGATGCTCAAGAAGTTTGCAGTCAAAATGCCTAGCTCTGGCACTCTTTATTGTGAACAACATGCCTATGCCAATTCACTCCGCTAATGGACAGGGGCCCCTTGCGCCGAGACACGCCTCGCTTTTCCCACCGGAGGAGAAAAGACGTGCAGATCACAAGCAGGGATAACATGGCAAGATGTAATAATTTGGTAAATCACACTGAAAAAGAAAATAGACAGAGGGGATGGTTGCAGTAGAATGCAACTGAAAACGAAGAAGAAGAGAGGGGAAAGAGCGAAGAGTTGAAAAAAAATGAGAAACGCGTTCTGTCATGTCCATCTCTCAAGGGCATGAAAGACGAAGGGGGTTAGGATTTCCCTGTAAGATTCAGTCCTACTCAAATGAATGCGATGCCGAGAAAGGAGTAGTGAAGCTGTCACATTTATATACGATGGTAATTTAAAACCTCGGTTCCTGCGAGCAATCCTCTTTCGAGGCCAGTATGCTCAAGGGTTCCAGAAAGCAAAGGATCCAAGCTGCCAACGTTGCTCCACACAAGGGTTTATTGTACATGTAGTGACGGGCTCTAGACCTTTGTTGCCTCTTTTGTCGCCAGGATGCCGGGGACTTTTGGCACTTGCAAATCAAAACCGGCGTATTGAGGCTGAAAGCTGCCAGACCTGCGTGCTGGAATTGAACCACTAGGGACAAAGAATTGGGCCTGGTGTCTACAAAAGTACAAAGTACTCGTATTCTGGTCCTGGCTATCTTGCACCCATCTATGTATCAACCAATGTTTTTTTCTTCTTCTCGGAGACGCACGAGACTCGCTTACTCCTGCATCTTACACATTGATACAGCTTCAGGTGAAACACAGCTGCACAACAGCAGGTGTTACAAACAACACAATACGAGGTCTTTCGCAGGCCCAACAAGGGTGGTGACGAGAGGCTGGTGTAGGACAAGTGAGCACGGCTCCGACGAGATAGGCCAGATACTGTGACGAAATGGTAAGAATAGAAAATCCCACAAAGAGTGAAAAGGATGAGGGAGGTGGACTGGAAGATTTTGTGCTACCCTCCCAGCAATGCGTGGCTACACATGTCGAGGGCTATGATGCACTGTCCGCGTCAAAACGTACCAGGCTCCGGTCACGATATCTCTTTTTGCCCACTGGCAAGAAAGCAACGGGGTGGTATCGAAAAGAGGCGAGGACTGCAAAAGAGGCCAGTGCGGTGTCAAAGCTGTCCACTGATGCTCTTTGATGCTCTTTTCGCGAATTAAAACACTTCCAGACCCCTCCATCATCTGCGATCAGATACGCAAGAATGACAGTCGCAACCAGTTTGTCCGCTCATGATCGTCATCGTCGGCGACCAAAGCGACAGAAGCCGGATACAGCGAGACGGCTTCGATAAAGAGGCAACGGGAGATCCATAGGTCCCCATAGAAAGATGTCAATACAACACTGCCAGACTACTTTTGGGGAATAATGCTAACAAAGGCGATCTGAGCGCAACAGAGCACGCCCAGTCGGCTTTTGACCACATATTGAGAAGGAATGTTGTCCGAAAAAAGGGGGTTAAGGGTTGCATCACAAGGTTGCAGCCGCACGGGAGACTACAGAAGGCCAGCCCAAAAGACACGGCTTCGCCTATGACTGGGTCCTCTTCTTGCGTTTCGTTATGCGAGTCTAGAAGAGAAATAAGAATACAACCGTGGAGTAAAAAAAAGGAGATACCGCTTGGAAGAGAACAAATACTGCAGAACCAAGACGATCAGGAAATAAGTTAATTTCTTCACTGATACTCGTAACTAGCCAATAAGCAGACACCAGGAGTTGAATATGCACATGGAGCATTTTCAGATACATCTCGAATGGAGAAGAAGAGGCAGCAGCAATTATCAAGGGTAGTTGATATGACTCAGGGGTCTGGAAGAGCAGCATCCTGCACGTAGCTGTGTTGTTGATCAATTATGGGCTGGCTCCAGATCTCGAGATTTATTTTTACGGATCTTCAGTATGGAGATCTCATATTTGTGAAGAATCATTGCTGATCAGCCTCCAGCTTTGATACGACATGGATTCACGAAGGTGGATGAGGAGACGCATGGGCATCGACAATGTATGTATGGGCCACGACTTATGGGTCACAGCCTTAAGATACAACTATCTGGCATTGCACTTGGAAAGTCGACGAAATACAAGTACATCCCACAGCCAGCTTCAATCGTGCATATGTTTATTTTTGTCTTTATTTAAAATTTTACAGTTCAAATAGGGCTGTGGTTGTTTGAAAACACGTATTTCCAAGATTGGCCTTGAGATGTATGATCCGTACAGCCCTCTGCAGCCATCTTTGAGAAAAAATGGAGTATGGCCCGCGCTGGAAGACGTACCGAATGCAAGCACGGCAGTAAGCGAGTAAATATTGAATATTGAAGCACCGGTTACAGCTGAAACCGACAATGCCATACCCTGCATGGGGCGTGAACTGCATCTGAAAGCCGGCATGGCCAAGCCATGAGCGTATCATGAGGGTGCTTAAGCAAAGATGCAGAAGCAAAATACAGTACCAAAAGAGTACTCTTGTAACCAAAGCCCAATGAAGTCAATTGCATATCGTAACTGTTTTTGTCATGTTTGAAATTGGATGCCTTTGCAATGATATTCTCTGTTTTCACGACTACAGAGGTTTTACTGTTGATAAAGTCTCTCCATCATAAACCGCCATTTTTCCTCCAAAAATAAGGCAAGCACCGTGCAAGCTCTCGGTTATCATGTTTCAAGAATGAATAATAGTTATCCCCGTAACATAAACTTCAAGCTGAGACGCGGTACTGAGGGAAAATAGGCATGAAATTAAAACTCATTTTTTTCGTGGAGAAAGACATTGTCGTCAATTCTTTGTTTGTTTTGATCCCATTTTGTTTCGCACTCCTCCTTTCATCTCATGAACAACTAACCAATCTTGAAAAAAAAATCGTCTTTGTGCAGCCATTTCACCGCGAACAATGCGCATCTTGATAGGTGCAAACTTATTCTCTATGATGAACAAACGAGTGAACATCGTCTACTCCTCACAGCCTCTTCTGAAGATATATAAGAAGACGACGACGCTTGTCCTAAATGTACATCTGGCTGGAGAAGATCCTCATCCAATTTATCAACAAAGACTCTAGCACTCTTCATTGGACCATTCCATCCTGGCAAGAAAGAAAGAAAAAAGGAAACACCGAGCACCAATAGTAACACCGCACACAGAGATCAAACAGATCGCCATGTGTTGCCTAGTTACTATCGTCTGGCCCTGCAGCCACACGGTGGAGACTTTTGTAAAGTGTGAGGGTGCACTGATTCTCGATCAAGGTAAGGACCACGCGGAGGCCGACATCAAGTTCATGGCAGCAGGTGTGTACTACCGGCCATGCAACGAGGTGCGGCTGCTGTCGACGCCGAACCCCAAGGAGATTCCGTTTTGCCGCTTCCCGTCCTGCGTGCCCAACTACTGGTCGTGCTGCCAGTGCAAGCCGCTCAAGCAGTTTGGCTCCCTCAGCGGCGACGAGTGTGGCACCAAACACGTCTCGCGGAAAGAACGCCTGGAGCGCCTTGCGCCGACATCCTCTGCTAAGAACGCTGAGCGGGATCTGCAACAGGGTGAAGGCGTCTGCGGTGATGACATGGACGAGGAGCGGCGTGCGGGCTACGGCATGGCGCCGAGCGTGACGGCGGTGCCGTGCTCCGTGGACGAGACCTGCTATGGCTGCCAGACGGAGAACCACGTAAACGACCGAGAGATCTCGCTCGAGGAGATGCGCGTGTGCATGGATGAGCTGCAGGACGTGTGTCCCCTCCTCCTGGAGGAGAGCGAGTACGACGGCAAGACGGACTGCGGCCATGTGCGTTGTGAGAACTGCCTAACTTGGCGCCGGTGCCCGTGCAGCTGCTTCTGTGCCAACGTCATCCCGTCGACGCGGCGCAGCTGCAACGTCTGCTTGAACTCGCGTTGTGAGGCGGTAGAGGTTTTGGGTCTCCGTGACCACCTCAAGGGTAGATACGGTGCTGGCATCGTATGACTATCTCCAACTCTTAAATGCTCGTTATGCATCCGTAGCTATGCTCACAGTAGGTGGGTTCTGGTAGGTTTCACATCTGTCAAGATGAGATTAGTAGTCATGGAAGTATGTATTGAGAGAGACATTGTGAATTATTTTTTCACTTTCTCCCCTTCCCGGGAGGTTTTTTTTTTCAAAATTTTACAACAAATACTATTTTTTTAATAAAAAAGACCTCACAAAAAATGCTAAAAACAGAGTTCCACAATGATCGTGAAATAAATACAAAAGCTGTTCATGAAAGCCTTTCCCACAAACAAAAGAATATCTGACTTACAAAGGCAAATCAAGAGACTTGTTTGCTTTCTACCATTTACGGATCCTTTTCGCTGCCGTTTTCAACAGAGGTAGTCTCCTTGGTAAGACAAAGGACGTGTGCAGTGAGACATTCAACTTTGTTCACAACTGCCTGACTCACTAGCCAATGGCGGAGCCGCACTTACTACGAAATGCACTAACCGTCTGTGAACGCAGTGCAAGTAACTGGCTGGGGTCACTTCCCCATGTTCTTATTGCATCTTCTTTCTCTTTAACCGTTGTTAGAAAGCACGCCGGTGTTTTGTGACCAGAGACGCCAGGCTAGCAGACCGCCATTTCGAGTCAATTTTGGTGTCTTTAGTTCGACAGTCATCCTATTCTTTATGATGCCTTTTGATCAGAGAAGCGGAAGAGAGGTTTCTGCTGGGTTCTGGAAACACTCACTTCGCATGTTATCTTACACCTAGTAAAAAGTCTCGCATAGAAACGCCCGGCCCAGTTCCCCGGCCAAACATGGCTGCATTTGATGGAGGGTTTTCAACATACATGCCCACCTGTCCCCACCGTTGGGCATTGCACCACTTGTTCAGTCCCCTCCGTGAATCTGCTGCTGAGCTTGTTTTGATTATTTCTTTTCTTGTTCTTCCCGATAAATACGGGAGAGCCGCAGCAAATAAATTGCACAAATAGACGAATAAGGACCAGTTTGAAGACCTCGCTCATCCCGCTCTATGACGACACAGCGTGTGCCCCGACTGTGATTGCAGGGACAAGCGACGCGGAGTACGAACTGTCTCGATCCCGGGATGTACGCATGATGTACTTTCTTTTCGG
Organism: Sporothrix curviconia; assembly: GCA_016097085.2. Lineage (NCBI taxonomy): Eukaryota > Fungi > Ascomycota > Sordariomycetes > Ophiostomatales > Ophiostomataceae > Sporothrix > Sporothrix curviconia. The sequence goes on along the minus strand of JADMNF010000120.1, from coordinate 2,679 downwards.
CTTTTTTTTTGTAGCACACCTTTGTCCAGTTCGTTCATGGTCGTGCTTTCCTTGCCAATCATGCCAACCCTGAGGTGCTCCTGACCGCCAAAGTCAGGTGCGCTGGCAAGGCCTAGTGCTGGCCTTCCCCGCCGCTAAGAGGCCCAACGCTGCAGCTTCCCACCCCCTAAAACATGCCCGTTGCTGGCCACAGGCGGCTTAACGTCAATGGGAAAGGAAGGGATCAATGGGGAAAGGGGCACCGAAGGGAGAAGGATTAGAGCTTTAAGGTTTTGGGGGGCTCTTGCCTCTTTCCGTTTGCACATGAATGAACCCGATCCTCGCTCCTTCCTGTTGGTGGCAGTTGCCAGTTTCGGCCTCACCTCCTCCTTCATTTTCGTCGTCGTTCCTTCCCTTGTCTTCTTCTCTTCTGCTTCCTTCATCTTTGGAGACGTTCTACGCATCTTGAACCTGACCGTTCCTTCGTTTCTTCTCTTCACCTGTTCCTGTCAACTGCACCGCGTCGTTTTACACTAGCAATTTCGTCGCGTCACTTGCCTACTTACCCGATCCAGCGCTTTCCCAACTTTTGCCAAATCGGGCTGTCGTTTTAGGCGCGCCGCACAAACGCAAGAAAAGGCCTGTTTTTTTCTCCTGTGGCATGCGCACAGCAAATCAGAACCAACCCTTTTCCAGGCAAAATTGAGCCTGGTGACAGAAGACAGCCGATCCAGGGAAAACACAAGATCAGAGCCGTGCAGACGAAGAAGACGTGCAGCGGGCCAGTGGCGACGTCACAGCGGTTTTCCAGAACGACGAAAAGGAGAAAAGCCCCGGCAAAAGAGAAGGCGAAAGGATCTGGGACAACTGCAGGGGTTATCGCAAAAACACGGAGCTACTGCAGTTTTGGAGACAGGGACCAAGACACTGCTGGCCTGACCGCAAAACGCACGAGACACTTCCGCCCCCAGAAAGAGACAAGAAACCAGTCAGCGCCAGAAGTAGAACGACCTCTTGGAGCAACAAGACACAAGACACAAGACACAAGACACAAGAGACACGAGACACGAGACAACGCCCAAACCGCCGTTTGGACCGTCCGCAAGCGACATCTCAGTCAGCCTCGCGCACAACACACCACGGTGGACGAGGCCTGTGACAGTCGCGCACTGGTCAGAATATGACTGCACGGTGATCCAACGTCCCTCGACCGACCGACGACCGACATTTGACCTTGCCTCGCTTCTACTTCTGCTTCTTCTTCCCCTTCTCCAACGCGACACCGGCCCCATTAAAAAGGTTTGCCAGACCTCGACACACGACACATCGCGGCCCAATTGCTCGTTTCTCCCAATCGGAGGCGCCCCTTGACGCCGGCGCATCTCGTTTTCTCGACCTCGTCTGCCTCCCACACACCCGCCCGCCATGGCGCTCCTCGACGCGGCGCCGCAGACATCCTCAGGGCCGACTCTCTTTGGGCTGCCCATGAAGCAGGCGTCTCTCATCACAGTTAGCCTTTTTGCCCTCCTCGATTGCGCCGCGTGTTCATCTTTGCTAAACGCGTTGCGCCTGTGCGGCGCTGTACTGCAGTTAACCTTCCAGAACTCGGCATTGACACTGATCCTGCACTACTCCCGCATCATGCCGGGCGTGCCCGGCGACCACCGCTACTTTGCCTCGACCGCCGTCTTCCTCAACGAGGTCCTCAAGCTGGCCATTTCCCTGACATTTTCGATATACGAGGTCTCCGCGCACTCTGGCGCCGCAGACGCCCGCAAACGGTGCTCTTTGAGCAGATCTACAACCAGGTCTTTTCGAGCGACAGCTGGAAGCTGGCCATTCCAGCGACGCTCTACACCCTCCAGAACACGCTGCAGTACGTGGCTCTGGGCAACATGGACCCCGTGCACTTTCAGATTCTATACCAGCTCAAGGTGGGTTTCCATGTCTGAGAAACACGATGAGAAATACGAGAGCTGTCGACGCGGACTGATATTTGGCTGGCCAGATCCTCTCCACGGCATTCTTCAGCGTCGTGCTGCTCGGCCGATCACTGACCACAAAGCGGTGGATTGCCCTGGTCATCCTGACCATGGGCGTCTCCATTGTCTCCCTCTCCTCGAACGACACCAAGGACAGCTCGCCGCTGATGATCCACGACTTTAGCGACCACTTCTTCCCGCGGTCCATGCACGAGCTCGGCCAGATTGTAGGCGGCGTGGGCGACGTGGCGCGCGAGCTGACCAAGCGCACGTTGGACCAAGTCTCGGACCACGCCGCCAGCGGCGCCCTGCTGGGCAGGCGATCTGCCTCGTACGAGGGCATCGACGAGGACCAAAATGATGCGGCGGCCGCTCTCCTCAACCCTTCACTCGCATTACGGCTGTGCTGATCGCGGTGGCCGTGTCGGGCCTGACGGGCGTTTACTTTGAGAAGGTGCTCAAGGACTCCGCGAGCCCGTTTCCGTGTGGACGCGCAATATCCAGCTGTCGTTTTACTCCTTGTTCCCGGCGCTCTTTGTCGGCGTCTGGTTCAAGGACGGCGCCGAGATTGCCAAGCACGGCTTCTTTGACGGGTACAACTGGGTCGTCTGGAGCGTCATTGTCTTCCAGTCCATCGGTGGCATCCTGACGTCGCTCTGCATCAACTACGCCGACAACATTGCCAAAAACTTTGCTACGAGCATTAGCTTTGATCATT